>DWDV01001882.1:0-12399 GCA_018245615.1 Mimoniades ocyalus | reverse complement strand
TGGCTATATAGACTTAGCGGTTGATAGTAAGCTGGCAGTACTATTCTTCTTCTACGAATCGACAGCAGATCTTATTGGTAGGCCTTGAGGGTGGCCGTTAAGTGATCAGACATTCTGTTGAAAGGATTACCAGTAATGTTCATGGTATACCGGGCTGTGTGTATTTGTAGTCAATCAGATAGAGGAGGCTACAGGAGGCTTCTTTCTTGTATTCATGCAATACTATTAAGAGCTTTTGACACATAATAGTCGTGTACAAAAAACAAGCGTTTGTATCGCAGATTGCAATCGACTCTGGCGATATCGAGACATTGTGACAGTTTGAATTGTAACATTAAAACAAATTCCAAAGTGTGAGAGAAATCAACAAGCGATCACTTAACTTCCGGCGTGAGTCGTTATCTGTTTCATTTTAAATATCCATCTAGTATATAACAAAGAGTTGAAAATACGTACACTCCGCGGCGCAGAGTGATGGGCTGACATTTATTTCGTAAATACATCACTCTATTGTTGGCTTCCTTTATGAAGAAAGATAAAATATTTCCTGGAGCGAGTCGGGCATTGTCGGTAAATGTCTCGGCTCCGGGTGAAGGTTCGCCGCAAGGAACGGCTGAAGCTATGGACGTTTCGCGAGAATACTATATACGCCGACGCTGATCCATTGAAGAAGTAGAATTGTAGCGTTAAATTAGCCACACTGTATTAATGTTATTTAGACCTTTTTTTAAAGTACTATTATTAATGTTGGTATAATTATTGTTATAACGTTATGTCGTGAGTTCACGCACGCGCAGAACATAGAGAGCTGACGTGCGCCGTCTACATTCATCTCTCTCTTCATTCATGTCCGTCGGTTCATACAAGCACTAAGTCGCTAATTATAATTCTCTGCTTTTCTCTTATCATAGTGTGCTAATTGATATTTCTCAATTGTTGTTTGAAAGTTCAGTACTGGTATTTGCGATTATCGTCACGACGATGGTCGCCCTTAACGATAATGTCCGTTTCGTTGTGACCTTATTAAAAAATTCTAATTAATATATTGTCATATTAAAAAACTCAAGGGCAGTGCTCCCATACTGAACAAGTGTGGGTTGGTAAACCTTACATAGCTTTGAGAACAATTTGGAGAACTCTTAAAGTGCGTAAGTGGCCTCAATATCTTTTAATACATCGTGGTGACTTTCATGGAATAAATTCTATAACAACAAGTACTGCTCGCATTCATATAATTGTACTTATTTTATATGGATAAATAGAGTTTTAAACTGTGAGAATAAGTGCAAAATGCAATGGAAACTCTAAATATGTACTAAAAGTAATGATACATGGCAAAAGATAAGCTTTTAATGCATATAACATTATAAAGAAGAAGAAAGAAGAAAGAAACTTTTTATTTGTAATATGTACCGTACCCGTACCGTAATATGTACCCGTTATACAACCTTTAAGATATAAAATTTCAACAAATAGAACAATTGCAGACTGCACACATTACAAAATGGATCCTACTCAGCATTATGCTAGAAGTCTAGTAACAACCAGAGCTGGTCTTCCGTAGGGCCCAATTGAGGACGTCGCGATAACATCACATGACATCATGCCTGTAATTCCCCGGAGGGGTAGGTAGATGTGTGTAGCGTACTCTCACTTTTCACCAAGTTTTATACAGTAAGAAATTAATTATGACTCCATATCAAAAGAGGCTTCCGACATGTTTTGTTATAAAATGAATGTTTACCTTTTCTTTACTTGAATATACTCGTATTTTATTAAAGCATTTGATACAATCTCGCTACCGCGTGAAACACGGACGGGGCCATGTTTGCATTTTCAACCCTCACAAAGGGGAATGCTGACGTCAATGAATTGACGAATGCTTAGGTTACAAAATTACTATGTATTGAATGGGCGGCTGGTGAGCCATGGCGTATAATACGCCGAGTCAATGTCTACACTTCTTTGCCTTGGGTTGGAGCGGCCCCGGTCCATTATCCAGTACATTTTGATATTAAAGCCCTCGTTTCCAAGATTAGATCAGATGTTTGCTCTCTTGGGTAGAGTATTTGTTGCTGGGCGGGCACGTAGGCTAAGATTGATGAGGCGTGGAGACGGCGCCGG
Organism: Mimoniades ocyalus; assembly: GCA_018245615.1. NCBI lineage: Eukaryota > Metazoa > Arthropoda > Insecta > Lepidoptera > Hesperiidae > Mimoniades > Mimoniades ocyalus. The sequence goes on along the minus strand of DWDV01001882.1, from coordinate 10,275 downwards.
CTATTATAAAGACTTCTCCACGAGATATTCGTTTTCTACGGTACATTTGGGGTTAAGCTATGTTAATTAAGTTCCTTTAAGGGACGAGATTCGGTACAGTCATATGAAGAATGTGGTCTAATTAATGTGGGCGTATTTTAAGTTTAACACACGTAAAAGTAACATCGCGCCGCGACCGCCGCGACCGCCGAAGTAGGAATTTGAATTCAAAACCACTAGATTACAACTGCTAACATTTCTTACTTATATCTTTATTTCGTCTGAACAGAAATATCTTTTATTGTGATGTCATATCCAGTAAATGGGTATTGGCATCATATGATATAACTTTTATAATAAAATCTACCAATGTTCAATTTAAAATACTGTCATGATGTAACATCATACCTGTAATCCCCAGAGAGAAAGGCAGAGGAGTGTAGTACACTCCCACGTTTCACCTCGTTACGTTTATGTCCCACTATGGAATAGGTGGTGAATCTATTGCCATGCTCTGGAAACAAAACGGTACTTCTAGGTACTACTAGGTATGTACAAAAATAATACGAATATACAATAAAGACACAAAAAGAGTAAAATCAAATACAAAGCTATGACTATTGACTATTGACTTCATCTTCGGATGAGTGGTTGCAAATGCGACTGTTGATCGAGACGTCCCGGGTTCAAATCCCGGCTCTGGTATTATAAAATTTCTCTAACTTAGATTTTCTAGTAGTGGCTCGGAGTCCGGACGAATGCCCGGTGTATGGCAATAGGCTCACCACCTATTCCATAGTGCCATAGTGCTATTCCTCTGCCTACCTCTTCGGGGATTACAGGCTTGATGTTACGCACAAGGCTATGAAACTTATGATAGTTAATAAATGTTTAAACATTTTTCATATAATTTCCGTGGAATGTTGAAATTAGACGATTATGCGAACGACTGTATTATGATTTACTACTAATTATTTTATTACAAAACTTAATCTATTTTTTATAAGGAAACCCGAAGTAAGGTATCGACTCACGAGTTATTCCTCCACTGACGTCCATTTGAGATAACTCGATTCATTTCGGATAAACAATGAGGAAGACATCGTTGACGCAGACAGATAATTAGCGTTGCTTGTAACAATGTTTCCTGACGCTGACATCTCGCGTTTGGGGTATATTGTCAGAACTGACAATAAATGTTCTTATTAGTAAGATAGCAATATTTTTCTTTCACAATATCCGAGCTCTCATTTGTTCTATATATATAACTTTTTCAATATATAGGTGTCTATTTCAGTGAGCAACACATACCTACAGTATATTTTTAAATCTGCCTCTTTCGATGGATTTTATTCTGAAATTCATTAAAAAGAAAGAGGAAATTATTTACATCATTTATTTATTACAATGGAAAATATCTTTTATGTTAGAGTCGAATAAATTTAGTATTAATTTCATATCGATATTGACAACAAAAAAGGAAGTATAATTAAATTTTACTGATTCTTGACTTCTGAAAATTATTATGATCATTAATTTTATTACATACCGAAAAATGTAATTCCATATTTAATTACCATATTTGTTCACGCCACTCCACTATCGAGGCAGTTAAATAGTTCTATTAGATTCTAATTAACTAATCCTTCTATTTAATTTATTTAATACTATGCGACTGCAATCGATTTTCAGTAAGGTAAAGAAATAGAAATAGCCCTTACATATTTTGTGTAATCATCCAGATTTTTCTTATGTAAGTCAAGCGCAGAATTGTCACGGCCCGTTTACATTGGATATGATTCGATGACTTTTGTAAGAGAGAAAAGATGAGACAAGATTAGATAACAAGTGGCTCTTACAGCTCGTGTGTTCATGAAACTATACTAAAGTAATATCAAGATAGAATTACAAATTTGGCTCTTAGGTACGATAGTACACTTGAGAACTATAACCAACTTCTCTAGTTATAGTAATTGCGTAGGTAGTAACCGTAGTAATACGTTATATTACGCTAATTAATTTCACTATTACATCACAGTAACTAGGTACGGGAGATGTAACGTTAATGGTCAGATTTGTATTAATCTATTTCTGTAGCAAAGTGCTTTAGAGCTGCGGTGATGCACTATGGATTATGCAGTATGTATAATTGATTGATATATTACTGTAACTGGTTACGGGAGATGTAATGTTGCTGGTGAAATATCTACATTTATTTCTGTGACAAAACGGTATAAAAGCGACACTGATTTGGTCTTTATTGTTCTGAAAATGAAACATTGTAATCATTTTATCTCAAGCTAAGAGATATGACACCAAGCGCGGATCCAGCTTTGGCGCCAGGGGTGAGGGGGGGAGTCACATAATCGTGGTCAAATCATAAGAAGTTATAGTTTATTTTTGATTTGATAAATGTAAGTACTGTATGTACTTAAAAATACCTACCTATATTTAAAAAACAAAATCAATTTTCCTTTTATGTCTTCTCCCGAAATGCGTTTTCAATTCATTCAGTGTAATGGATGGATCCGCCCTTGTGTGACACGTTGTCAGTGTACATTTGTTAATTAAGACAAGGCTTTGGACTGCTTGATAATTTGCCGTTCATTCTTAAACGACATGGACGTAGTCGAAACTTCAACTATAATTATTATCATTTACATTTACACGGGGCAGGTCGCGTTTTTTTACTAAAAATTCCTGGTATGATGATGGTGATGATGAAGCGCCCTATCTGCTTCCCGACTATTTTAAGGTGTATTCATAGCCAGCTTTAATAAAATGTGCAGGCAGTTAAGAGGAGAAAATGTACGACATAAATTGAAGTTACCGGCTAAACGAAACCGCGCGAAAAACTTGTATGTCCGATAGATGTTTTAATTTTATACTTGAATATTTCACGGTTGGAATGGCGGTTGGCAACGCATGTTAAAAGCATGCAGCCCGAACACGCGCTGGTTCACTATCGATTTCTTCATCATATAATATTTACACAGATTTATAAATAAGTATATGTGTATAGTACCCTACACCTAATATTACCTAGTTGAATGGCCCGTTGGTGCAATGATTGTGAACCTAAACATTTGTGTGATGAGCACAAGTATTTGTTCTGTGTTTGAGTGTAAAAAATATCTATTTAAGTATATATTTATATGTATGTATATATGTAATTTATCAGCCGTCTGGTTACCATACCACAAGCTCTGTTGATGCTTTCTTTGGGATCAGATGGGCGTGTTGGAGATGTCCCATGATATTATTATTATTATTATAGTTATTGCTGCTATTTCATCGACTTTTAAAAAAGTTTCCTATCGTTTTCAATTTGTTCTAAAAAGGGACATCTTCATACACGGCCCTTTGATCTCAACTAGGCGGAACTTGTGCAATAGAAACTAGACGTCTTATAAACTAAATATGTATATATATACATCATGAGCATATTTAAGGCCACTGCCAGAGGTAGGCTTACCTTGAGGGATTTTCAACTATACCCACGTTGAGAATGCGGATTGGAGATCAGAGAGCATAGTTTCTCGCACTGCCTACGCTGTTGCCCGTAGATGGCCACGCCACTTAGTTATGCTTAAACAGACAGCGCCATATCGCTATCTGTCAATACCAAGTTTAGTCCCCTCGTACGATATCTTGTTATCCGGACATGGGCTGCATACATACCGACACCGGATGCATATATGTTCACATGAATTCATAAATGTATACTTACGAGTATGTACAGAGATACGTTGTTATTTAGAAAATTATCTTTTATTTAGTAACATACATATAATCAGGCGAGGGGAGTTACTATAGATCGGGTTGGTTCTAATTAGGCCATTAGTTTACGTATTATAAAACGAAAATCGATATAACAATAGATAATTAACATGACTCCTTCTAAACTAAATGTCTCACACCCACATATGCTCGGTCCGGTGGGAGTTTCAAATTAATTATAATGAGAAAACTAGGGAGCTGGAAGTTTCTCTATAAATTTAATATCTCGGAGTTACGAAGTCGAGTTATGATGAGTTCGCCTTCATGTTACCGACAAGTGTATGGTGTAGTGAAATTTTATATTAACGAGCTATGAGCTAATTTAAATCGATCAAATGTTCCTAGTAATATACGTACCCTGTGTTACTGGAAGGAATTTTCGTCCAAAAATATTTCGATGATTCTTCATTGTTAAATTGTATGTTAATTGTCAAATAAAAATAGCAAGAATTCATCAACTTTTAATCGTTTCACTGTGAGACAACTGTCTCTTTTCTGAACGAGACGGGTTAAGAAGTTTCTCAGTCACAAAGATTCTAATAAACTTAATTTTAAAAATGGAACGGAGAATGTTCTACTTATAAATACTTCGAATAACTATCAACGGTGAACTCAAGGTGTTAAGGTAAATGAATTAACGGCACTAATTCAAATGTCTCATTACGTCGTTAAGGAAGCGTAGCTTACTCCTATTGGAGACAATTACTACATTAATCGAATGAGGTTCGGTTATATACAGGTTGGATGTCCGTAATTTACACGTCATAGAACTGACAGAAACCCCGCAATTAGTGTAAAGGTCTATCTCATTACCGACGGCAAAGCATTATACAGTACTCTCAGCAGTTAATTATACGATTATAAGGCAGCGCTCGGTATAATTAAATAAAGTGACATTCAAAATTAAGGTAATTGATTAAAAAAAATATCTAAGGGTGTGGAATTTCTATTATTATACATGTAGATTTAATGGAGTATAAATTACATTACGTACTTCACCTGCAATCCCTTATCGTTGCTCTGTTGGATCTCATATCAGAATGAGATCGATCAAGATCACGCTGGTCCAGTGCGAGTACGCAGACTTCTCACACTTTAGAGGACATTATGGAGAATACTAAGATTTTTCTTTTCATTCCAGAAGAAGTTTCCTCTCGATATTTTACTATAACGTTACAACAAGTAACATGTTGACCTTAAAAGCGTCCATAATTTATAAAAAATGAGGTGCACACACAGGTATATTTTTTAAATAATTTAGTACAAATGAATCATTTATTATTTTTCTTTCATGATGCTTCCAGACGTCGTACATCCTGTAAACATTTTTAGAGCCTGGTGGCGTTTTTTAATTGTATCCAATTAACATTTTATTTTAGCACCCGGAAACTGAAACCCATTTACATAACAAGTTCAGGAATAAATTAAAGTAGGTACTGGGAATTATAAAAATAACCAGGTTCTATCGACCAATTAACATTTTTAAATGTTGCAATATTTTGCTGTAATTTGATTTTGATTGCTGTAATAATTTTTTAATTAGTAATTAATCGAAACTATATATAATTATGCCTTATAATTAAAATAGTAATAAATGAAATAAACGCGATGTCCACGCCCTATCTAATGCCTTATCTAATCAAAAATTGAGGAAAAGTTTACAATTTTACTAAACGCTATTTATACGGGTGAAAATTGAATAAATTTCAGAATTTTGGTCATCTTAAAATTCCGTAATCTACTCAACAATTTTAGAACTCGGGCCGTGGAACTTTGTCCAAAATTATATCAGCTCATTAATGTGAAGGCATTGATTGCATTGTGGTTTGAAATTGGACCTCTCACCCCGCGAGTCTGGGTTTAAATCCTAGCGCGCACCTCTTTACGAAATGTGCATTTTAAGTTTAAATATAACCTGGTATAACGGTGAAGGAAAACATCATGAAGAAACCAGCACACCTTAGAGTTCTCAAATAAAAAATTGTTCTCTGAGGCGTGTGTAGTCTGCAACCCGCACTTGGCCAGCGTGGCTTGGCTTTCTTTCTTGTATAAATGTAAACAATCCATTAAAACATTTAAATATATGTAATAGCTATTATATTTTAATGCTATATCCATAGACAAGAATTCGCGGCGAATTAATCTACAATCTAATTTTCCGGTCAAATCGTTTTCATCTATTCGAACCGCTCTGACAGATGAAGGTTTGAACTTTGTATTAGTTGCCAACCCATATGTGAGATTCGGGTTAAGATTGGTCTTCTGTACTAATAATAGTTATGTCACGGGTCTAATTTGATTTCGGGACAGTTTGAAACTACCCAATCGCTAGAATAGATCAATTGGCAGTTTAGCGTAGGTGTGCTTAAGATGAGAATAAAAATTTGAGAATGGTGAAGTCTAGATAGAAGTGATTTTAGCAGCGGGATTCGTTCCAACCACAACTGCTAAAACTTTTTGTACTGCAAAGCAACAGTTATTACATTATTATATTTCTTGTTAAAGGATGTTACAGTTCCGCGGTGATAAGATTTAATTTTTAAGATTATCAGAACACGAGTGACCAATATGAAAAAGAATTTTGATGTTTCAGTGCATTTCTTTGTTACAGTGTGGAGATGCAAAGACCATACACGACCTACTGTCACTTGGAAACGTTTTAATTGTTTATAATAATATTAAAAGTTCAAATCGAATCTTATAAAATTTTGTTTAAGCTGTGGTTTCTGACATGAAAAATTCTATTGCTTATACTAAATTCTGATATTCTAAAATGTACATCATATATAATACGAATAAATTTTTATTTTAATGTGATTATATCAAAATAAAAGAACGTAATATTTTGTACAGAAATTTTGATTTTTGACGCAGTTAAAAACTGAATTATTACATAATTATTAATTAATTTTCGGTTGATCGTTCCTTAGCTATCTATTGTAGAGATCGAAAATAATATATTAAATACATCTATTAAATATCTCATAATGTGAATAAGAAATCAAGGTTTTCACAAAAACTAGTTCACAGAATTGAATAGCACATTACGAGTAAGATTAGTTGTATAGCAGTAGAGAAAATTGGCATTTCGTAATGGACCGTAATGAACCGGACGAAACGTAACGTAATTCATAATAACAATAATAAAATAATAATAACATTCAGAAATCTCACATAGTTCTAGAAAAAAACTAGTATAGAAAGAAATGAGATAGATTTAGAAAAAAAAAAGAGTCCATTACTCAGAAATTCGATGGATTTAGAAAAAACTAGTTTACACAGAAATCAGGTATGGTTGGTAACAGGTATATTATACAAATTCCTTTTGGCCCCGAGCTGACCCTTGTCAGTTGGGACACTGGCAGTGCCCCGTGGACATTTCGTACGTAGATACCGACGGAGTTCGGTACGCGCGTGGAAAGTTTAATAATTTAACTTCGATTAGATAATCCATAATAATATGTTGAGGGATAAATTTATTAGGTACTTATTGAACTTTTAACTAAAGTGCTATGTTTTTTTTTTGGTATTTTCGTAATGTTTCGTTTTTAGCTGATATTAAATAATTATCTTAACTTATAGAGGTATATAGAAAACATATCAGTCATAATATTGAACTGATACAGTTTTTTTACAAACTCTTTGAGATAATTTTCAAAATAACAATCATAGGCCTCCCCTAAGGGGTTATGCTCATAATAATACAAATTAACAGTAACAACTCCGATTGAGAATGGACTAAGGGAGAGTTTAAGTATTTTGTTGTTTGTCATATGACTATATTTGGCTTAATATTTGACCGATAAGAAATGCATGAAGATTTACACCTATGAAACTTCTAAAAAACATTATTTCTATATCGTTTTATTAAGAAATTTTTGTAAGGCTGCGAAATGCCAATGTATATTTTTAAGGTTATATACGGCGTTATATACTTAATGAGCTTTCTCTAATACAACTTGGTCAGATAGTGGTTAGGTAGTGGTTGATGATAACTTACTGGTTACCTTGGTAAGTGTTATAAAGTAATGAGTAAGTTTAGTTCCTACGAGTTTTGCTGTTGACATTTGGACATCAATTGGCCAGAATAAGTTTCCTTTAAGTGTAGAATTCATTTTTGTTAAAATTAAATAAAGAGCTGAATGAACGAATGAATTAGTGAATGAATGAAAGAACGAATGAATATGAATGAACGAGTGAAAGAAAGAATTAATGAATGAGTGAACGAATGAACGAACTAATGAAATAACTAAGGGGAACGAATAAATTATAAAAGGTGATCGTGAGAGGAGATGAGAACATTACTTACACTTTGAATAGTGGACATAACAAAAATAAAATTATTGTTTATGAAGCAAAAAGCGATTTCATTTGATAATAGTAGCAGATATCCGTGTAATATATAAAATTTTCGTTTATCGAATACCCTTTATCATTTGTAAATATATTTTGTATTCGTCTATAACATGTACAAGAAGGATTTACTGAGCTTATCCGTATTCTTTGGAAGCAATGGATATATTCCCCGAAATTCCTTTCGCTCCCAAACTGACCCTTGTCAGATTGGATGTTGTCACTAGATATTTTTTTCGTAGAGTCACGATACATGGAATTGATGAGAGGAATTTATTTAATGATGTCCGATACTTAATTTTTTTACGTAGAAAAGTGACTGACATGTTTTAATTTTTATAACATTTTGAAGAAGTCCGCCGACTCACACTTTCCCAGCGTGGAAAACTATGGCCACGAACTTTGTCAAAGAAATAATTTTGAATAAAGTCTAACTAGATTGTTTGCTTCTTAAACCATTGAAGTTCTAACGTGGTACATAATTGTAAACAATGAGTCTTCGTCGAGTCGATAGCTAACCACTCACGAACAACTATCGACTCGACGATGAAGTCACATGAAAATGGAATAGACAAACTGCTTTAAATTGAATTGTTTTATCCCACTTATTAAAAATCAGGGAGGAAAAAAATATTTTTAATTGTTAAAAATAATATAGGCTCCGGAACATAAATATTTCATAGCGGTAAAGGAACTTGCATATTTTATTTCATATGAAATATTTCGAATGGGATTACATATAAGAATTGTAGAGCTGGAAAAATGATATTTTAATTTTTTTAAGGAGAAGTGTATTTTGTTAGCAACGACACTAAAGACAGACATCGTGAGGAGACCTGCACATTTTAGAGTTTTCCATAATGTCGTTTACGTTGCGTGAAGTGTTTCAGGCTTGCATCCTTCTCTTAACCCCTTAAGAGAAGTTAAAACAGTTGATAATGATGAATTTCGAAGTCGAACCTAATCTGATAATTAATATGAGCTTGCGAACGTGGAAGTGTTCTTACACAACTATATATTTTTCATTTATTTGTATTAATTCATGTTCACAAAGTTGAATATCATAAAGGCTGTCATTGGCACGAGGCTTGTGACTTCATCCTCTCCAGTTTTCTTACCTTCATCAACGGTAGTAATTGAGTATTTTTTTGGTTCATATTCATATAAACTAAGACCATGTACCCCTTAGTTGAAGGTGTTACATAAATAAATAAATAAATTCTGCATTGTACATTATGAGACGTAAAATGATTTATTTACATCTACAAAAGACTGTCGTCTGAAGCTGGATAAGGCAAGCTGGGAATAGGGCACTATGGCGCCTATTAGAGGATGCTTATATCCAGTAATGGAACGAAATAAGCTGCTGATAAAAAAAATCCGTTGACCGCCTCGTTGCTCGTGTTGGTTGCAAGCGCGATTGCCGATCGAGAGATCGTGGGCTCAAATCCATATCCTATTTTCCTAACGAATTTTCCTAACTTAGATATCTTCGTTGTGGATCGGAGCCGGAAACGGAATCGTAACTGGTGAAACGTGGGACTGTGCTATCCTCCTCTGCCTAACACTTCGGGGATAAGAGGCGTGATAATTCCGTTTAAAATTCCGCTAGGAGTACGGGAAAAAAACCTGCGTCGAATCTAGGACGGAATAAGGCGCATTTCATTTATTTAAAGAATGCACGGTAAATACATTCTTGCTAAGAATTAAAAGTAGAATTGAGGAGAAGAGAAAAAGAGGCCATACGACAATAAAACATGTTTGAATGCAATGGAATTTCCAGTAGAAATGACAATAATGGCATAGTGGCCTCATTAATATGACAAAGTACAGTCAGAGAGAGAACTGTAAACAAAGATGTTCATGCAAACTCGTGATGCCATTTACACTTCGTGTTATCGTTGACTAATATATATTGTTTTGTTTATGTCTTATAATTAGAATAAAGGACATGCAGTTAGTATACTTAATCTATATATATGAAACATGTACAGTGCACAGGAACTATGCACAGTCACAAGCATACCTCAAAAGAGGTGTTGTGTTGTTTTGTATTGTGTTGTTGTGTTATGTTGTATTGCGTTGTGTTGTGTTGTGTTGTGTTGTGTTGTGTTGTGTTGTGTTGTGTTGTGTTGTGTTGTGTTGTGTTGTGTTGTGTTGTGT
>DWDV01001881.1:0-12400 GCA_018245615.1 Mimoniades ocyalus | reverse complement strand
CACTAAGCTTTGGTTTGAGTAGGCTTTGAGGTTAAACCGCGTTAACCAAGAAAATTGTCGTTTATTTCTATTATTGACAAAATATGTCTTTTTATCTTATACTCGTATGTACGTGTTCATTTAAAAATGCCTAAATTAAATTAAATTACTAAAAAAAACACCGAGCTTAGCTCGGTCATCCAGGTACTGTATATTGATATTACCAAAAAATTATTTTATCTCTATATCTCTAAAATGTTGAAACAGTGATTATTACACTTATGTAATTATATTCTACAGAAGCCATGCAAGATATACTCGTAATGAATATTAACCCGTCAGTACCAGACACTTTTGGATAGCTCGTCAAGAGTTCTGATTAAACTTTGAAAATTATAGCGGCACAACATTTAGTATTGTCATTATCTAGCCCCATACGCTGAGGGCCTAAAGTACCTGTTTTATAGTAAATTCAAACCTCAAATCATATTTGTACACACTGTTTATCGTGGAGATTCTTAAAGTTAATCAAAGATAATGATGCTATTTTTGGGTATGACTTATCATATAAATACATTTCTATGTTATGATAAGAATGTAGCAGTACATACAAAGTAATCGAAAATTATCCGGTAGATTTCAAGATCAATCATCTTCCCGGTCATTCGGTCACCCAATAAAAGAATGGCCGTCAACGTCAGTGAGCTAGCCGGCAGGTTGTTCAGACGTGTACTGACAATGCAGTAGTTTTACATTATATTTCATTGGTTTGGCAGGTTACTCGCATCTATATACAATAGAACTGACGTTATAAGAACGTCAATGTCGGGAATTATTCAAAGGAACTCCTTCCAGGTAAATATAAAGAGGACCGGTTTTTTGATATAACGTACACACCCAAAACACGTTTGTTGTTCCCAAGAATATCGTCTTGACTTAGTTCCTGAATCATTGAATATTTTTGTGACTATTTTATGATAGCAAACGAACGAGTTATCAATATTATACATATATTTTATGTAATGGATATTAAAATTGGTTACATTATAAACTTACAGAAAAAAGTCGAAATTTTCATTTGATGTAAAGTGGGAATTATTTTAAAAAGTGACTCTTTTGTGAGAGACGTAATAATTCAATTGAGAACATTGAGCCACCTACTGCTTCCTTGGTCTAATGATCGTACGTGTCACTGCAGAACAAGAGATCCTGAGTTAGTTTCGCGGCTTGGGAAATTCATTATTGGGTTTTTCTACATTGAAATCCCCAGCGTGGTGAGTGGTATTCTTTTTAGTCAATTGCAACAGACTCACCCGCTGTTATTTGCAACGAATAATAAAACTGGTGAAAAGTGGAAGTACTACATCCGTCTATCTACCTCTTCGGGGAAATATAGGCGTGAGGTTACTATGTTTTGTTAGATCTACCAACTTTGCTATTTGTGCACATATTGCAACACGTAATAATAAAATTACGCATGCCCAGCGTGGGGATTATGGGAAAACCCCTCAGGGGAGGCCTATGTCCAGCAGTGGACTTCAATAGGCTGATGATGATGAAATATATGAATAAAACTAAGTGTGAGAATGGAGCAGTTCACGGTAATTACCTTCTAAGTTAAGTATAGTTATGGTACGTAAGGTACGTATGGTATTTGGATAAAAATATTGACACATTTACGAGTAAGTTATAATTCTAGTCGAACAATCGAAGCGTAAGTGTGTTAATTTTCAGTCATGAGAAAATCTTAAGACGGCTTGGTATTAAAGAAATAAACATAATATCATGTTCGTATTTCTTCAAATAGTAATAGCCTCGTGGCTTGAAATTCAATTTCTCACTCCGGGAGCCCGGGTTCAAATCCTAGCGCGCACGTCTTTACAAAATGTGCATTTTAAGTTTAAATATTACTTGCTATAACAGTGAAGGAAACCCTCGTGGAGAAACCTGGACATCTTAGAGTTCTCAAAAAAAAATTGTTCTCTAAGACGTTTGAAGTCTACCAACCCGCATTTGGCCAGCGTGGTAGAGTATGTCTTAACCTTCTAATTCTGAGAGGATACCCATGTTCCAACAGTGGAACGATAAAAGGGTTGGAAAAAAAAATCTTCAAACAAGAGCTCAACCTTCACTTTGTTACCAGCTAGGTTCTGCGTCTCTTGTACCAGGATGTGAGCTTGTTGATATACCTGGGCACAAATCCAGATTGGTATATAAAATACTCAGTGGTAACTTAATAAAACCCAATTTTACTTTACCTGACCCGGAGATCGAATCTAAGACCTCGTATTCAGCACTTGCCACAACTACAACCACTAGACCAGGGGTATCAAACTCAAAAGTTAACTTAGCCCAAATAAACAATCCTTAACTTTAAGTGAGTCGCAAAAAATAAATCAATGTTCATAGGTTCTGTTTAAAGACCCATTACGGATCCGCATTACAACAGCAAATAAATCAATTAGTAAATATTATTGGGGCGACAAATATATTATAATTTTATATGCTGGTTTTTCTAATTCACATTTCTATTTTATTTTTACTTTGCGTCGGACATGTTGGCTGGGCCGCAAAAATGTTAAACTCGGGCTCCATGCGGCCCGCGGGCCGTGAATTTGACACTCCTGCACTAGACCAACGCGGTAAAAAAATATATGAAAAACTGTCGTACCTTGGAGACCTTGCGTGTCTAAAACTTCCCGCTATTTTCGAGCAGTTGTCTGAGTGTAAAAAAAACATTAAGAAAACAATATCAATCTTACTAGAATATACAAAGATATTTAAAAAAAAGTTTATTCTAATTTTCGCAAGATACCTTTTGAACGCGTCGTTTAATTCTGAACTGCGACATTCCACACACGTTTAAAATTAATTCTAATAAGATTGACTGAAAATTATCGAAAGTATTTGAAGAAACGTATTTTTTTAACCGTATGTTTTGAATATCACTGAAACGGCTGGACCGATGAACTTCGAAATCTAGTCGGATCTAAGTCTCCATAAACCTTTTCAAAATCCGACAAAATCTAACTAAAAGTCAATTTCAATATTCGAAATTTAAACAATCGTTTTCTCCTTTTTGGTCATTTTAGATTGTCCAAGCGGGAAGTTAATTTCACTGCATTAAATTTGAATATACAGATTGGAACGTTTGACAACGTATTAATAACAAGTTAACAAGTTAGTTAGGAGTTAACAAGCATATTAATAGCGATCCCGGTTATTATGGACGCAGCATCCGACAGTGGCGCAGAGCACTCGTCACACGCGAGCCAAAAACGTTAACCGCGAATACGTGACTGCCCGTTAAAACTTTTACTTTGTTATTGACATATAATAACGTTTGACTGTTTTTTTTAATTATAATTATCGTTTCACTTTGCTACAATGTACCGTTTAATATAAATTCTATGTACTAGTAATATCTGTAATAACACGTACGGTATTCAATTGTTTCGGTCGAAGTAGTGAGTAAAATGTCGACTTCTTTCAGTGCCTTTTAGTTAGCACCTGTTTCTTCTATTGTTTTGCGATACGCATGCCAGCGACGTATACGATTTTAAGACCACACCTGTGTGTTATCTAACGAATTACACGAAATAAATAACATAATGGAATTTTTAGTTTTTTCACTAAAGGCTTTAAAGGCTTTTTTAAAGGTTGTTCTAAGTCGTCTTTAAGTATGTTGATTGGTAATGAAATAAATTATTTAAGCAGCATAATGATATAAAGTAACTATCTAACTAACTGCAAAAGAAAACCAATGAGTTCAAGCATTCCCCTGTTAATATGTTTCGGAATATGTACGACACCTTGAAATTCTTAAAAATCATGAAATGTAAATATTCTGCCTTTTATTATATCAAATTTCATTTTATTTTTGAAAATATAAGATGTTATTAAAAGCAATAAGCCTAGTTGAGTTGCAGATATTTTTCACTTTCCTCACGGAAGTTGAACAAATTTACTGAATTGAAGTTATTTTGGAGTACAAATAAGTTTCCGCCGTTTTTTTGTCAATAAAATAATATTTACTGTGAAAGAATGGTAGTTTATATTTAATCCAAGTTCATCACTGGAAACGACTTTATCCTATCTTTCAGGCAGCATTCGGATTCCACGTCCGAAGAACTCCTTACCTTTTGAGTTTTCCACGAATCAAGCCAATCTTTGGTATCTTCATTTGGTGTAAACCACTGCTCCGAAAGGTCATGTGCCATTGACCGGAACAGATGATAGTCAGAAGGTGAAATGTCTGGTGAATAAGGCGAGTGGGGTAGCACCTCCCAAGCGAGTGAGTCTTTACAAATAGTTTTTCACCGAAACCGCTTCATACGTACGAGCATTATCATGTAGAAGAATAATTTTGTCATCTCTGGAGTAGTATTGAGGTCATTTTTCCTTAAGACCTCGTCTTAATCTCATTTGTGTTCGGTAGAGAGTTCCAGTGATGGTTTCGATTGAATTAAGCAACTCGTAATACACCACACCCAGTTGATCCCACCAAATACACAGCATAAGTTTTTTTCCATGAATATTCGGTTTTGCTGTCGATGTAGATGCGTGGTTAGATAGTCTCTATGATTTTCTTCTTTTTGGATTATCATAATGTATCCAATTTTCATCACCAGTGATATTTCGATAGCTATCAGCATTTCTCTCATGTATAATCGACATTCAACGTGTCTCGGCTTTAATTCGTATGGAACCCAATTATCTTGTTTATGGATAATCCCTAACGACTTTAAATGATGGTAGACTGCTTGCTGAGTGACTTCTAAAGTAATTGCAACTTCCTTTTGTATTTGAGACGAATATTGCTTCAATAATTCTTCCAATTCTGCATACTCGTAAAATTTTGGCCTTCTACTGCGATACTTCTTCTTCTGCGTTAAAATACCCGTTTTTAAACTTTTGAAACCACTCACGATATGTTCTCTCACTCCAGGCGGCCTCATTATATGCTTCTACGAGCAATCGATGCGCCTCGATTGCAGATTAAAAAAATTAAATAAGTAAATAATTAAAAGTTCCCGCAAATGACACGTATTTGCCTCGAATTTAGACATTTTTTGACAAAAAAATATATGATACTAGTACAAAATTAATAATATATTATGTTACAAAATAATAATAGTTATATTGTTTTTACCGCCCGTTTGACTTCGTTACGGTCACATTCCCAATATGTCGAAGACATCACAACTAGGGAATACATCCCGCATGAAATTAGCGGGATTACACGTGCGGGATCCGCGAGATTTGCAAGATTTTATTTTTTCCACGAATTAGGATAATAGGGGAATCTTTAAATCGAAGTACGTATATTCAACTACTCAACAGCCGACGGAGTCACTTAATCTTATAATAAAACGAGAAACTACTCTTTTTGAATGTGGAAACACAGGGGAGTATCTGGAAGCAACTTACAAGTTTGATATGTCAGTTTCACCTACGAGTGTCGAAAATACGATCAAACGTAAAAGATAAAACTTTAAACACCTTATGTTTATTCCAAAAACAATTTTAGAAGCAACTGTCCGAATCTCATTAATATATTTTTTCACACTTTAATTCACATTTTCGGACTTTAATTTACATTACATAATTGGGATTTTTAAAATTTTTTCTGATCAAAATTTAATTATGTATACTTTTTGTTTCTTCTACGAAAATTCTGTTGTTTCAGTTACAGACTTAAATAATAATTTTGTGGGCTAATAATTCTAAATTATTGTACAATCCTGCAACGTTGCGGATCCGCGGGACTGATGGTCTCAATCTTGCAGATTTGCAAGATCGTCTTTTGAGTGCTGGATTGCATTCCTTAATCACAACCATTTCATATATCTGAGTTCTCGGCTGCTATACGGCCTGAATGGTTTAGACAAGATACAACTATGGGAGGAAGGAAAGTTGTGAAATAGAGCGAAATGGTCATTTGAGGAAGTTATTATAAAATAAGTTTTTATAAAGAATTACGTAACTTTTCAAATAAAATTTAAGTGTATTTAAATTAAGTTTGTATGGGGATTCAGATAACATAGGCAGATACGACAGATGATTTTCTCTTTTGCAACACTAGAGCCGCTAACAACGCGTGGCCAGCCAATTATCAGTAGTGATTAGTGGTTATTATTTAACATACGGTTAACTTGTGTTAAGCGTTTCACGTTTATGACGTTAAATGTACCCGTTGATAAGTTGATCTAAATTTAGCTGTAACCATCCCTTTGTGGGGTGACAGTGATTTCGTCATACTTTTTGCAATATGCCAACAAGCCACAATTTAAAATATGTTCGTTCTAATGATATTTCTTGTAATATGTTCTTATTTCTTTTATCAAACGAATCGGTACATACTGACTATAAATTTATTCAGCTTCAGTGGTTTTTACAGTGGCAGTCTGAGGATATCTGAATAATTTTATGATAACTGGCTGGATGATCACAGGCGGTCGATTACCACAAATATCTGAAACAGGAATAAGTTTTGTAAGTTTTCGATTTATTTAACTTTACATAGGTGTACAAGCTTAAATCTGCTGTTTTGTATTCAAGAAAAATACCTTTTTTAAATAGGAAACAAAAAAAACTTATTTAAAAACACTGGGCCTTGCTATCTACACATTTTTTCGACTTCTCGGGCCATTTATGGATACCATGCCAAAAAATGGTTCTTCTTTCGAGGTAACCTACTCATCAAGCCATTTTCGGACGTCTGTGTAAGAATCGAAGTGCTACTCAGCGAGCAAGTAGTACATCGATGAAAACAGATGATAATTGGAAGGCGCCAAGTCTGGTGAATAAGCGGGGTGGGGAATCACCTTCCAGTTGAGCATCTCTAAGTAATTTTGAACCTTTTTTGGCGTGTGCGACGGAGCATTGTAATGGAAGAAGTTTTTCATCTCTTTGCTGATATTTTGATATTTATTCATTCATAGCATGGTGCAATTTTATCACCTGTTGGTGGTAAAGGTGTTTATCGATAGTTTGACCAGGTTTTAACAGTTCATAGTAGGCAATACCTTACTAATCCGAACACGCACAGTATAGTCTTCCGTCCGAAGCGATTTGGTCTTGGAGTGGATAACGATGGTTAGGCGGGAGTTTTCGTTTATAATTCTCGAAAAAAATCCACTTTTCATCGTCAGTCAGAATTCGATACAAACACATCTTTCTTTTGTGTCTAGCAAGCAAGATTTCACATGTGTTTTGGCGTCGCTTTATCTGTTTATCGTTCAATTCAAGCGGCACCCATTTTCCTATCTTTTGAGTCTTACCCATTGCACGTAGACGCATGGAATCGGCTTATTAAGAATTGCTGGGCTAGTATTTTTTGCGATTGGGTATGGTCATCGTCCAAAAAAGCCTGCATTTCTTGGTCCTCAACTTTTCTGGGCCGATTTTCACGCTCCTTGTCATTCAAATCGAAATTACCGTCTTTGAATTGACAAAACCAAACCTCGCACGTTGTTTCCGGTGAAGCATTGTCGCCGTAAGCCTCCACAAGCATTTCATACGATTCAGCGGCTGATTTTTTTTAATTGAAACAGAAAAGTAGAACTCCCCCCAAATGCCTTATTTCTCTCACATAACTAGCCAGGATTACCAAAGGGAAAAGTATGTTATTGTATGCAATATCTGATGATGTGGACTGACTATTGTTGAAAGAGGTCGTACTCATAAAAATAAAAATATGGAATGGTAATATTAGTTTCATATGCTCCATGACGCCATTTATAAGCAAACAGCGGATTTAAGTTTGTACACCTGGTATAACACTTTAACATTACAGACGCCAGAAAATAATTTACAAATAAGTAAGAAAAATTAGTATGAATATTCCATTACATTTGTAGTAGGTATTCGGAATACAAATTATTGTGAGTAATAAAAAAGTACCCGTATGAGCATATTGGGAGTTGTCGTTCTTTGCGGGTGTGATCATATCATTAAAACTTTTGCAACAAATTCCATACGTAAATGTACTAAATAATCAATCTTTACGTCAAGTAACATGGGTATGTATTGAAAATGGATTCATTCATGGAAAATGGATCATCGACTGATAAAGTCTTCTGATTATTACTGTTAAGTAACTGAATACAAATATCGTATATAAACGTCTTTGATCACCGCGATTCTACAAAGTAATTCAAATTCAACTTGTCCCACATAATTGATAGTTCTGTCTGCACTGGACTATTCATGTACGAGTTAAATATATTGTAATGTTCGATACATGATTTCTATTGCATCTAAGATCAAACATGTTATGGCAAAGTATTTTCATTGTAGGTACTCTTATTGTTCGTATAGGCAATAACATGATGCCTAGGATAAGAAGGGTTTTATGGATTGTTCATTTAGTTAAAGTTCATTTAGTCAAAATTATTATCTAGACGTCGGAGGAAATGATTGGAATCAGATTTGGTTGATGCACTGACTACTCCAGATAAGATAAAGGCGAACACGTGTTGTTAAGAGATCAAGAGTCATCGCTCAGGTGTTATCAACCAATATAAAGGAACGAGCGGTGGCCATAAGCACATTCTGTGCTTTTATTTCATCGGCGCAGGACGTCTTGCTGACCTTGCGCTTTATTATTTTTGAAATTGTTTAATTGAATTAGAAACTTCTAATAATAAATAGGACATCTGTTCAAAACTTGCCCCTGATTGTTTTTATTGACTTTCTCTACGAAATTCTCTGTGTTGACGTCGGCAATGCGGACTTCTCTCATATCATTTAATACTAAATCTTAAATACCTAGAAAAAATTAGAATTCATGCATACACACGATTTACATAGTGTATTAGAAAAAGTAAAATGTTATTGGTCAATTTCGTAATAATTTTCATTATTACTATCAATGGGGACTTTCTCGTAGAAATAAAGGAGCTTATACATTATTATGATTATTATCCACATACACCAAATCCCAAACATGATACAATTAAATGTAAAATATGAATTAGATCTCACAAATCTTGACGTAATCACGCACTACACTACTAAAACATGTAGCTGGTGTCAATCCAGGTTCTTATAACCAGAAAGTGATAAGATATGAAAATACTTCAAAGGATCGGCAGAATTTACGATATGCCAGAGCGTTTAAACCATTCCGTTTCCAGAAATGTTATTAAATATTCTTCGAAAATGTAGCGGAGTATGGTTCTGGTAACCTGCATTTGCGAGAGAAAACAGTGGTCGGCTCTAACACGGAAGATTTGGAGCTAATAGTCCATATAAAACATACACATTTTCATAAAATCCTATGTTGAAATTACGATATTTATTGTGCATTTTATGATTAAAAATCACATTATTTAATTGTGAAGGAAAACATCGTGGGGAACACACGCTAGTAGTAGAGAACCAGCCCTCCTTCGAGTTCTTTATAGTGTTTTTTTTAAGGTGTGTGAAGCAAGTTCTTGGTCAAGTTCTTATTCTGAGAAGAGACTCGTGTTCAAAAGTGGAACAATAAAAAGATTAATGTCAAAGAAAGCTGTTGTAAAAACTGTGAAAAAAACAGTCAAAAATACGTATCAATTGAGCAATGCGAATGACAAATCTCAAGTACACTGTAATCTTGATTTCAGTCAATGAAATTTTAGTGATTCTATATTTAAGTTAAACTTCATTACCTTCCAAGGCACCATTGTCGTCACCTTCCGTGAGTTTGATAGTCGTAGTGGTATTAAATTCGTATCCCACATAAAATGATTTGAAGACAACGCAAAATGTCCACAATTGTATATACTGCATCGTGCACTGAACTCATTTTACTATTACGTAATATAAATTATATTCGTATTTTATAACTCTATATAAAATACATAAAGATGTGGCGAATGTTATACTAACTTTTATATTTTGTATCGTTACATTTTCTGGTCATTTATTCTTTGACAGGGAAGTTATTGTTTTCAACCCAAATTAGCGCACTAGACTAGAAATTCTAAGACCTAGAAATTTTGATCATTTTCGCAATGACGTCAGTATGTCTGTATGTGTATGTATGTATATCTTTCATAATATTCGAACTGATTGTCAATCGGAACGTTGTTAATGGCATTTTGTACGATTTAGTTGCCTTTAGAAAACGTGGAGACTTAAATAAATTCGGCTTGCGAATATTTGAGGAATCTAATATGAAATAAAAGAAAATGTTTTTTATACGATTGTAAGGATTCATTACGAAAATTAAATGTCAATAGACACACTTCCTAAATTTATAGCATTCTAATTTAGATAATCATCACCATCATCAGCCTACTGCAGTCCACTGCTGGACATAGGCCTGGATTATGCCCATAGTCCCCACGCTGGGCATGCGGGTTGGAGATTGCAGAGCCCTGCTTCTCGCAGCACCTACGCTGCTGCCCATAGGCGGCTAGGGCATTTAGCTGTACCTAGGTAGACCGCACCATTATGCTATCTGCCAATGCTGGGCTTAAGCGCCTCTTTCGACACCCTGAATTCCCGGCACGCGGTTGAGGAATATATTCTTAGTCGGCCCCGATACGTACAGAATTTTCTATCTAATTTAGATATTTTTTTTATTCCATCAAAAATCACATTAACGGTACGTTTCTAATCAAGTTATTCTTTATGACCTAAGTTCATGGTGTTAGGTATTTCTTATTAATTTTAATGAAGTTCTCTGCTAAAGTCCGCTTTGAAGTTGACCTGTACGGTCGGTTTTCTATCTAAGGTCAAGTTGATAAGTCTATACTTAATTTTTTCATAAAACCATAAACCATTTAAAAAAAATAGGAGTTTAGCAGTAGCAGGAGTGTTTTACAGTGACACGTTTTATTAGCTATTTTCACATTACACCGTGGACTTGATAATAGGCATACCCATATACATATATGGTAATAGGCCTGAGCCACTGAGCCCACACCGAGATCCTGCGCCACCACTTCTAAATTGCAAGTAGAAATTGAATCCAGGACTTCTTGAGTAGTCACGCATTGCTACCACTCGATTGAGAAGGCGATCTTTTCATTTCTTGAAATAACTTCTACATTATGTATTTGATAGATTTTATCCAAGGGATTATTTTTCTTGCCTTGACAAAACTGCGTCGAGACATACCAATTTTTTTTAATCTATTTATTCGTCTAGCAAATATTGTTGTTGAAATCTTTTGACCAAGGTGTTTTTTTAATTAACTCGTAAATTATCCACGTCACACACGAAGTAAGAGCATAGGGGAAAATTCTAGGATTAGCCTGCAGGGTAACCATTTATGTGACATCAAATGGAGGTCTGTCTTCAGAAGTCAGACAGTATTTAATGTTGTTATAAAAATATGTTTAAGAATGTCTTATGTTTTCGAAGTGTTCCGTTCTTTATTAAATGTGTCAACGAAATCATCAAATCGCTTGTCTGATATGAATGTAGGCATCATAATAGTTCGAGGTGTGCAGCAACAAGGCTCTTCTACGTCGCGTTTCATGCGTATGGACGACGATTTACCCATTTTCTTACTCATTGGAATTTTCGAATTGTTTATTATGCCTTGAATACTCAAAAAATGTACAGCATCTTTGTTTAATTTATATTCAATAGTGCATTCTGAAATTGTAAATTCATCATGTATTTAATATAATGTTTATTATACTCGTGATACGAACATGACTTTGTAGGGGAATAACCGGGGGTACGATCTCTTCAGCTAAATTCTTATTTCCGCTTCAAAGACAAAGTAGGTACTTACTTGCAGATCCAGGAACCCGCGACCCGCAGGTGCTTTGTTTTACAATGTATGTTATTGTTTTGAAAGCTGCATAATCTACGAAACATATTACATGTAAACACCTATTTTTCGCTTATATTGTTTGAATATGTTGTGTTGGCCGACCGACACTGGCCGACATTAGAAAAAATGACATCTGGTTCTTTTATAAAAAAAAAGAACGTAATTGTCGTAGATCGTACCACCTGGTTCGTTGCCTATATCGCTGTCCTGTTTATTGCGACGTTGATTGCTATGATAGAAATATTGTGAATTTCTGTGCCAAGAAACACGAAATACTCATAACATACTCTGTCCATCATGTCAAGATCGTCTAAAGTGACATGTTTTGAAATTTGAACACTAATTAATAATTTCTAAAAGTGGGTGTAGGATAATTTTGTAAATCACCACTAAACCGTACTACCGAGGCCACGAATAGCTACATTTTAAATTCATGCACATTTCGCACGAGCCAAATACATAGAGAAACGATATATTTAAAAATACTACTTAATTATAATTAATACGGTAATTAAAACGCTTCGTAGCAAATTTGAATCTTAGTTTCAATTATCAATCGGTTATTAGGTGTACGTGCGTGCTTTTAACCGGCTATTTGTTTTATGTTTAATATCTTATTGTCGATTTATAACAAATGTGGAAATT
>DWDV01001880.1:0-12401 GCA_018245615.1 Mimoniades ocyalus | reverse complement strand
AGAAGGCGCTCTAGTTTGTCAAGAAGTTCTTCGGTTAGGTCTGGATATGCCACATCAGCATAATCGATGGTAGGCATTAAATCATAATATCATTCAAATAAAAGAAATAATACATATAACAATAAAACAGAGATAACAAAGCCGTCATTACACGTTTCCTTTCAAGGAGGACGATAAGAGAGTTTGAATTGAATTATAATTACCACAAGCGACTGACAGATAAGCAATATATGATGTACTTACAAAGGGAGTTTTCGACAAATTGTACAAAAAGATGATAAGATTAGAGAAAGAGGTTGGGGTTTTGAGCTTAATTAACTGTGAAATGATCCAGGACTCTATGTTCAATATAACTTTGAGAATTAATTTTTGGATGTAGGATAAGAGCGGCAGTTCTGTAAGGATAGCGATATTTGGCACTTGGTGCTCCCTGTTTAACCCGGAACGGACGATATAACCTTGTAAACTTTGAACAAAATGTTCATAGTCACGTATATTATAACACGATTAGCAATAGATTACAATTTGGTCGAATTTCGCGCAATCTGCCATCTCGTTTGGAAAACGTCCGTCGCAGACATCTGGCCGTGTCTACACTACACTGTCCCTTTATCTACGAAATAGAACGACGCCAACACGTTGCCAGTCGATTAACTACGATAATATGCCTGTACGTTTAAAATAGATTTCGTCAATAATATTTTATACGAATTCATCAATCGATGTTCCCAACCAACAGATCCCCAACTTAAATACAAATTACTTTTCATTTGCAACATTTATTTATGTATTAGTATTTATGTAGTAGTATGTATTAAATCACTAGTTTTATACATGATGTAAAATTGCAAAGTTTCAAAAATTCAACCTCCACGTAACATCGCGTCTATAATCCCCAAAGAGGTACGCACTGTTTCGTTCACCACCGTCAGCTATTCCACAAAGGGACATCCCTTTGTGGAATAGCTGATGAGCCTATTGCCATACACAGACTCCGTGCCACTATTAGAACATCTAAATAAGAACAATCATCTAGTAGAAGCTTGCAATAGATATAAAATAATCTAGATGCTGAAACCCGGCAAGAAACTACAATGATCGGCCTGGGGAAAAATAATTTGTGTATGTCTATGCGTATGTGTTTGTTTATGTGTATGTGTTTCTGTTTATATGTGTGTCTGTCTATATGTGTGTGCGTGTTTATGTGTGCGTGCATGTGAGTGAGCAAAAGATATTTGCTTGTTGTTTGTGTTGTTGTTTAAGTTTTACTTTATACAGGAAAATTTTATGTGATAGTGTAGTGAAATATAACGACGCTTTTCATTCCCGGAGGTCTAGATGATGACAAAAATCGAAATAAAATCAAACTAGGTTAGCGTAACAGATAAAAGTTTTACATTTTACAAAGCATTGAGGAAAATCAAACAATACAAATAATTACAACTAAGAATCGAATTAAATGAAAAGAAAAGCGTTACATAAGAGCAGTTGGTACGAAGGAAATCAGCGATTACCGATCTCGTACGAGGCTAATATGTACAAGTGGATGCCAGAGGGAGCGTGCCGCCATCTGTTCCGTGTCACGGTTGTTATGGAACTTGTTACCGGAACCGACACTTATTAGATACGGAATATAACTGTCAAACAGACGTAACGTTATGCGAGCGATGGCGGTCAAACTGTGGCGCTTTTGTCATATGATTTGGAACAGGACCGTTGATCGATGCAGAGACGGAGTTTGGTAGTGTCGAAGGCAGATATTATGTGTAACAAAGAACGTAACGTATAGTCATACCTGTAATGCCCAGAAAGGTAGGCAGAGGTGTATACTCCCGCGTTTCACCAGTTACATTTCTGTACCACTACGGTATAATGGGTTAGCCTACTGCCATAAGTCGGCGAGAATCCAAACTGAGCCACCCACGTTAATAAATTTCAATTACACGTCAATACACATTTCAATCACGTTAGTAAATATCAAGTTAAAAAAATCTATTAGTACCTACCCGATTCGGGGGTCGAACCCAGGATCTCTCTTCGCCAGCCACACGATAAGCGAGGCAATCAGAAAAACAAACCTTTAGAATTTACTTAAAGTGAAATTAAAAAGTGATAATATAATTAATATTAACTAAATATATTGAGATGTCGTAACAGACAGGCAGAGCGGATCGAGGACCGATATATTTATTTATTTACACTTGACGAGCTTCTTCTACATTCACCTCCCTCTTCACACATTTGTCAAGATTTTATGTGGATATAATACATACACTAAATCTCTACCTAACCTGTAATAGTTCCTTTGGACTGCTCCTAAGTTACAATAATGACCTTCAATAACAGCGACACATATATTGTAAATCTGTTTAGCATTAAAAGTCAATGTTTATATCTCATACTAATATAGCATGTTTTTCTACGTCTTTTACGGATAACCCGACTATTATCGGACCGATTCAAGGTCGTTTTCCATGAATTGATTGAAGTCACGACGGGGACTCTGACTCTCAATGGGTCCGACACCAGTCGGGGTATTACGAAGCCGAGAAATAATTTTACGTTCTTGATGTTTCGTTTCATGTAATTTCACTATATTTTGAAGGAATTCGATAGTAGATATGGGTTTTAGAAACATCAGCGATCAATATTCGGAGATTACAGACAGATATATATATATATGTATATCTGACGACAAAGCTGTAACACTTCATCCCTTTGTGTGTCTACCTAACAGAACATCTTTTATGAAATACAATATGGTTGTTTTACAATGTTGTTACCATTTTGATAACATATTCTATATCTTAAGTTCATCAAATCTTTGGATAGAGTTATAATTATGTCACGGAAGGATTCAAAACCAATATGTTGAATATATGCAGGTCAAGAGCACTGCATATTTTTTAAACCGCGGATAATAATGATGAAATAGTTGATAGCAATCTATCGGTCAAGTTAATCACCGCTGAGCGCGGTCGGCTTGTGAATGAGTGACCAGTGGCATCCATTTTTCGTGCTTCGGAGTGCACTTTAGGCTATTCTAGTTATAGATAGGTAATATTCTTTACAGTTTATTGTTAGTCCGCTTAAAAACTTCCTGTTGGTCTGACCATTTAATCGCACTAGATATAAAACCCAAGACGGCCCTACTTTAATGTGAAACGAAACCATGCTCCTACATTTTGAAATCATTATTTTCACATGCGAAAAATAACAATTCAACAACAAATTCGTAACAGCATAAAACTTCAATTGTTTCGGTAAAAAACTTGTACAATATACATAATGCATATCTAAATGAGATCCAAAATATTTGAATATATACACAATTACATTAGCTTCTGCCGTTCTGGTGCATGACGCACAAGGCAAGTTAGTAGTTTCATATACGAGTATGTAGACGTCAGCGAGTTCGTGAGCGAACACTTGTTCCATGCGACTTGGTTTCAACGCGAGATCTAATAACTGTCACAGATGTGTCTTACATGCATTCGGTCTTTTTCATTTCCTACAAACTTAACTTTCGAATTTCGAATCCTTGTTAGTAAACAACTTGTCGACTTTCCAACGTTGTGACATGAAGACTGCTAAAATGGAACTACTTAAATATTAAAAAATAGCCGCTTCAACCATACTATGGCTAAAAAATCCCTGGCAACCGCATTGGTTTCATTGTTGATAAACGTCAACAAGTGTACCGCACTGCAGTTACAGTTACTACCTAAGTGTAGTAAAAATAACTAGGTATTTTGTAAAGTATTATGATGAGAGTATTCAATAGCTTTCACATGGCGTATATTTAGCTTTCATCAGGGTATCTGTAATGGTATTTTATACCCGATCAAAATGATAGGATGCGACAAGACAAAAAGTTGCGAACTTTTGATAAAGTAAAGTTTGATAAGTAAAGTAAAGTAAAGTTTGATAAGTAAAGTAAAGTAAAGTTTGATAAGTAAAGTAAAGTTTGATAAGTAAAGTAAAGTTTGATAAGTAAAGTTTTGTAAAATTTCAATGTCTCCTTCAATTTACACTTTGACGCTCGCAGAGGTTTTTGTCTGACGAACCCTTGTAGATTTGTAATGTATTACAAATAAATGTGAAAGAGTATTTCGCCGTCGGTAACGGTAGTAAAATTCTTATTGTATACGAAAAGCTGAAGAACGAGTTTAGTGGCGTGCTTATTGGAGAGGTGTATCTCCAGCAGTGGGCGGGAATAGGCTTCTGATGATGAGAATTCGGTGGAATACAAAGGATTGAAGTGTGGGTTTCACTTGATTACTAATTTTTTGGCTAACACTGAACCAAAGTACATTCAATACGCTGTATTTATAAGAATTTACATAAGTCTTTAAGATGATGAACAGTGATGTATATTCCGAAGTCAAGGAAGTCAAGCCGTTAACATTCAACGGCCGCTATTAAATACCTACAGTATTATATTGCAAAGTATTTGAATTCAATATTGTGTATGTATGTATGTAGGTACGTATTTATGCATGTGTGTTTTTGAATAGATCGTATCCATCATCGTAATATACATACATACATAAATACATATTTATGAAATCGCATAAACTCGAGCGTGAAAACACCGTGTAATCCAACAAAGCACACCCGACGCCCTTGGGTGTTGGTTTTGGAAAATAACGCACACACTAGTGTCCCGTAGTAATGTAAACACAATGTGCTGAAGACCAAACAAACACGTCCAAGTGTCAGAGCGGGGATTCACTGTCAACAAGCCAAGTGTCGCCCGATGCGACTGAAATCACTTGGGGCATTATGTCCTTAACGGTCGTTGCTCAGGAAAATTTTAATGTAATGTTCACGATACGGAGTACCTATTTCAGAATTTTTATAAACAGCTCCTATGTTTACACATCCATTAATTTCCATGGAATTTCAGGTTAATTAATTTTTTTCCTGATCCTTTTTTCGTTCTACTCTTGGAACATGTGTCTCCTTTCGTAATGAAAGGATTAAGACCATAGAAAGCCACGCTGGCGAAGTGCGGTATGGCAGACTTCTACACCTCAGGCAACAATTATTTTTTGAGAACCCCTAAGGTGTGAAAGTTTCCTCACCATATTCACGGTTATAGCAAATGATGTTTAATCTTAAAACGCACATTTTGTAAAGCGCTGTGCGCCAGGATTTGAACCCGGGCCTCCGTAATGAAAGGTTGAATTTCAAATCACTAGGCTATGGCTGCTGTAGCATTACAGTAGCTTTTAGTATATGAATAAAAAATATATTTTCATACCGTTCGTTAATAATTTGTTCAAAGTTCGTTGAATAGACATTGCTTGAGGCGTGTACTAGAAAAAGACAATTATTTTTAAGTAAATCTTATTTCTTATTTCAGAGTTTTTTTTTGGTTCCATTAGCATGTTCATTAGTAGATATTGAAAACACTGTTTTTCCTTATGTCCAAATTAAGGAGATCGAATCTGCGACATCATTATACCTATAGATAATAAATGAAATAAATAGCAAGATTGTTCAGCAGTCAACATAATGTAATCCCTGAAGTGTTAAGCAGAGAACTGTAATATACTCCCACGTTTCACCAGTTACGTTTACGTCCCACTATGGAATAGGTGGTGAGCCTATTGCCATACACCGGGCACATATCCATACAACGGACCACTACAATAAAGTCTTAGTTAGAAAACTCCAATAGTGCCCGACACGGGATTTGAACCCAGGACCTGTCGATCGGAGGTCGCGTTTGAACCAACACGACCAACGAATCAGTCAAGTATTAAGAATGAATAATTTAAAATACTAAAATTAATTAAAGTACCTACTAAAATTTCAACCGCCTCATTTTATTTTATTAAAATGTTTGATTCACTTGAAATCTAGCTTACAATGATAAAGAACAAAGGACTTTCAAATACTGTCTAGATTTATTTTTATTCAATCAACAATCGTCTAGAACATTTCATTATAATATTAATTTCCAAAATAAAAAGCTTTGAAATATACAAAGATCAAAAAACTAAATGTCTATTGACGAACAATGACATATCTCTGAGGGCAAGACTTTTTATGACCTACAGTTCGGTAAAGCTTTAAAGCCTTTCGTAATTTTTTGTGAGAAGCGGTTGTCTTTGCATCTACGAATAACGAGATGCTAATGGAAATGTGAATGAAAAATTGACAAAAGAATTAATGTAATGCCAATCAACTTGAAAAGAAGACATTCGAGATAAAATATCTAATGTTTTGCACAGTATGTGAGACAAGGTTTTTCTTGGAGATTCTTTTGTTTACATAATTAGCTATGTGTGTGTGATCAAATAAATTTCATACAGTACACATGTAACACGGTACACATATAACATATGTATATATTTTTACTTGTAGGGTGTACAATAAGAAATATTCTTCAACATTTATCAATTAAATATCTTAACACTAATTTACATCACACCTGTAATCCCCCAAGAAGTTGGCAACCAATAGGGTAACATTTAACGTATATTACTTACAAATATATAAAAAAATATGTTGCTTCGGACACGCGACCGCTGCGGATTATATAAAACATTTTGAGTATGCAAACTGAATAAATCCGATAAACTCTCTGTGTAGGGGCGGAATAAGAATACATTTCCTGATCCCATGCAGGGTCATATACAGGGTGTCGTAAGAGGTGACTAAACCCGGCGCTGGCACATCGCGGTATGGCGCGGTCTGCCTAGGCACAGCTACATTCTAGGCGTACATTCCAGCGTGGGCGTTGTGGGTGGCTGTGCTTTGCGATTACCAACCCGCATGCCCAGCGTGAGGATTATGGGCATAGCCCTACAGGGTAAGCACATGTCCAGCAATGGACAGCAATAGGCTGATGTTCAAGGTGATAAAAATGAATATAGAAAATATTTAAGAGACACAGACATACATGCACTAAAATTGATTTTAATAAGTTTCCAAAACGTCATAGTGAAATGGCGACACAATATATCAATGTCCAATTATTCTCAGTCACTCGTTTACTATTGTGCAAGTGGCTTACACTTCAAAGTTTTTTCGTCAACGGGCGGAAGTCGAAGCTATCACGGCTCGCGTTACGAATCGTGATTAGTCGGCAATTAAACAATTAGTTAACGCCTGAAACGGACTAGTGGGAGGCCCGTTCCCACGTGCCTCCGATCAAACTCAACTGATGCTTAATGGTACGCAGTGATTTGTGTAGACATTCTTGAAGTATTATTAATATATTATGTAACGATTTTCTTGATATACGCTTGTAAAAAATTTACTTAAAGCCATCTTATCAACAGGCCCACCCCAGCAAAGAGTTATAATGACGTAAATGAGATTGTGTTGCTGTCAAAATCTCTTAAGGCATCGCGACACTATACTCTTAAGTGTGACAGGACTTTTTACGAGTAAATTTTGCTTCAATGACTTCTGATACAAAGTATATACATATCTGACCGCAAATGAACACAACTGATTGTATATACCTGCTCGTGTATACAAAAATTAACATTTCAATTGTCTACGAATCCGTGCAGAGCTTCAACGAAGATAGCTAATCAGTACTGGTAAAGAATACTTTTCTTTAATTCTATTCGCTGACACAACGCACGCAACTAAATCATTATTCATTTGGATCGCGGAACATCATTCAAATGCGAAAAAAACTCACCGATGGTCACCGAGCAGATACGTTTCGTACATATCGGATTATTTATACAAAAATCACCATAAAAACCCAACCGGTCACACAAAGTGCTCTATTAAGCGGTGCAATTTAACGAGCGACTAACTTAAAATTCCGTTCGTTCGCGAGCGCTTTTCTGATTCAAAACAATTATTTATTTATATATTGTATGTACGAGAGCACGACGACGCATTAAACTTAACCATTCATAGCGAAACGGCCAGTTATTTATGAAATATGGACGCAATAGTGCGGGATGATGCGGTTCTATTAACAGCAATAATAATAATAACTTTGAATTTTTACTCATGCGGGTGCAATGTTATATGACAGCTAGTTGTGCAAAGAATAATACAGTTCAAATAACATTTGATCATGCAAAATGTCTCAATCAAATTTTAGATTGTAGTGGTATTCTTATAGTAAATATTTTTTATTATTCGAGAGCTGTCTGAAAATATCGAATGACTTTAAACACCATTTTAAATTTAGAAATTACCATTTTTTAATTTTTTTTCATACCGTTCTTTTAGTCACTCAGTCATCATAGTTTGGATAACACATAAATATATAGCGGAAAATAAATATTGTGGTCATAATCAAACACTTGTTCCAGATTTGTCGGCAGGATTGCGATTTGCGCTATCGTTATGGACACATCAACAATGGACAGATCTGGCAGAACATATAGATATTACAAGCATTGTTTTTAACTCATTTATAAATCCACCGATGAAATAAAACACCCATCAGTCTTTATACTATTTTATTTTGAAATCAGAGTACAATGCTTTTGCCAAAACATTAATCACAAATTGCATCCCTAGTACACATGAAATGTCAAAAAAAAAATTACAAATGTATTTAATTGCTTAAATTTGTTAACATTAACTTATTATTTAAAACTATTTAATAGAGAAATATTATGGCCCATGGAAAGATGTTGTGTATAAGGGTAAGTAAACCCTTAACTTTTATCATAAGCAACATTAGTGGTATATACAAGTAGTATACAATACATGTGCATCATAAATATTTTTTCTTTGATTATATGCATTACGACTAAAAAAATGTTTTGAATTTGTTATTATTCCTTATATATACAGTTGTGGCACTACATAAACTGCCAGACCCATATAAATGATCCCAAAAAGTATTTCCTTGGCTGTGTAGCCAGTAATCAAACCTGGAACCCATTGTCTATCATAAAATCAATCAAAGCAATATAGTTAGTTATCAATACAGTAGAATCATTTGGAGAACATAAATTTATCAATGATAGAGACTAATAAAAAACAAATTGGAATTAATTGAAACATGAGGCAATGACCTATTTGAATATGAAACCAATTTGATCACATTCTTTTTGTTTATGGAACAATCTAGAATAATAGATATACATGTGGGTGATATGAAATATAAATATAGAGCAGTGCCTTTTCAATTTCTTGTCTTATAACAACATGATTATAAAATTTTATAAAGGATAATATTCTGCCAGAGATATCAAACAGAGCTATGAAAATGTTATGTCAGGTATAAATATAGTATTACTACAATGTTCCTAAAAAATATATTTATTAGTAAAAATGGGGTGAATGTGAAGCAAATTTTTACTAATAAATATATTTTTTTCTATAATATTGACTTGGCAACTTCTGAGTTTATTTTGTGTATAGTTTCAAAATATATTTTTCATCTCAGTTGCAAAGTACAACATAACAAAAAAATACATACAGTTAATTAACACCTACATTTTCTCTCTTATCATATTCATAACATTTTGGAGGTTCAAAAATATTCACAGCTCAAAAAATGGATTGTATATGAATTCAGAGAGTTCTCATTATTTGATAGAACTTTGGACCTTATTACACAAGAGTCTGTAGTGTTACATATCATGTGTTCTGTCTCTTTCTATATTCTTTTGAATGTGCTAGAAAACAAAAAATATATAGGTACAACACATTGTCAATTATTTTAAGAAAAAAAAATGATATATGTATAACAATCGACGCATCTCACCTGCAAATGTATTAAAACGCGAAACTTTGTTTAAAACGAAAAAATAGGAAAATTCTAAAACAAAAAGTCATAAATATGTCATGTCACGTAAAACCTATAAGTTAAAATAGCATTGATTTATATTCATATAAGCTTTTAGAATAAACTAGGTTCTATCTACTCTTAGGTCAATCTGTGAATGTTAAAGAAAGCGGTCGGAGGCTGTTAAGGTCCGATCACGACCGTAGTTCATTGACCGTGAAAAAAAGTTCAACTCGGAATCCATACATTATCTTTACCTCTAAACGAAATTTGATTAATTGTCTAGATTAAGAAAAAACATCTACCTACCTACATACCATATACGACAATGTTATAAATACTTTTATAAAGTTAAAATAGCAACATCAAAAATCATAACTAATTAATACAAGAACAAGTCTACAAATTACTTTATTACTACCTTCAACTTTGCAAATTTAATTAACAAAGTGAAAACAAGTTTAAATAAAGTCACAAAGTCAAAGTAAATTCGAAAAGTTCATAAGCAACTGAACATGCGCGAATAAGTTACGAAGTAAACAAACTTGAACTTTCAACAAGTTTGAGGTATAAACTTGATAGAAACAATAAACTCACCTTTAAATGATGTGCTTACGCCGTACAACTCGATATAACGCTCTAAAGGCACAATCCACTTGAATTTTATCACAACATTCCAATATAAAGCTACACTTCCGAAACTAGTAGCCTTGCTCAAACTATAGTTGCCGCACTTTTTGAGAGAAAAACTTATTAAAACACTACTTAAACTCACTTAACAACACTGTTATACTATAATCACCAACTTTTTGACAAACTTTTCGGTCAAACAAAAGTATTTGATAGTTAAAAACTTATAAAATCATCGTAAACAATCGGAGCAACAATCGGCACGCGACGGCCATCTTCCGCCAACGCGGGGTTTAGGAATATTCTCGCTAGAGGGAGACCTAAGAGCGATGCATAAAATGCCGTCGGTACTATACTGTCGGTACTACACGTCGATATCATAAAATCAAATATTTATGTCATTACAGGTTTTTTTTCTACCTAATAAACTATGTACTGTCGCAATTTTCATCGGTTTATGCGTAAATGATAAGATTTTAACGTTAATATACCATTGTTATTATTTACATTATTCTCATATAGTAACCCATTGGAATCAAGTGCTGCCCAGTTATAAAATATTTATCAATTTGTAATTTAAATACGGTAATGTGTGAATTAATATAAAATTCAATTGAAGGTGGCATAATGAAACCATGTGCGGTTCGTTAAGAAAGGACTTAGTTTTGTTATTAGGTAATATATATATATATATACACATTTCCTACAACTAATTAAAAGTTTAGTATATCCTTGACTTTTGATCAAAATTTATATATATAATTTCGTTGATAAATAAAAAGAAATATTGCAATTTAAAAAGTTTTAACGATTCCGTTTATTTTAGTATCTGAGATAGTAGATTTTGTAAATCTTCATGCAACATTAAAATGATAAGATGTCATCATTCATGTCAGTTTGACGTTACAATTTAATTTATGGTGTGTGTGTTTTGTAAACAATACCGATTCTTGTTATAACATCAAGATAATGTAAAGAAAATAATTTTTTAAATCAAATAAAATCAAATCGTCAACAGTGAAGTAAGATTACCAGAATAATGAATTTTGAGAATTTGAACTTATTATTAGAACTCAGCACCATATTTAACAAGATATTATAATTACCGCAAACACCAATAATATACCTACACAATGCAATAGTGTTTTTTGTGTGGTTTATAATTATAGAGAGATAAAATTTTTAGAAATAGTTACTAATGAATGGGGAATATTGAAAATTGTTAACAGTTCAACTTTTTTTTTCTTACTGTTAACAGTTTAAAATTTCTCTTACAATCGTTGGCATTTACAATGGTTTAGTGACAAGTGCTTCATGAGCAAAGAGTGCACAAAAGACTACTTATGTATGTTAATTTTAATCGACTACAAAAACTTTACACCTTACCAATGTGGAAGATTTATTAGAGTAATATTTTCACACCCACAGTGTAACTACAAATTTTTGAAAATATTAATACTTGACCACTGCTTTGTTGACTTGTTAAAATGTGGTGATAGGACTTGATCAAAATTATAATGATATTGCCAATTTAATGTTAATCCATAAGCTATTGAGTAATAAAAATTGTGTAACATAAATGTAACATTATACCTGTAATCTCCGAAAAGTAAACTTCCACATTTCACCAGTTATGTTTATGTTGTAACATGTAATAGGTGGTGGAGCTATTGTCATATACTGAGAATGTAAAAATTTAACATCACACCTGTAACTTTTAAAATGGTGAGCAGAGAGTTGTAGTACACTCCCCTGTTTCATCCAATGTAATTTTAATGAGTAATAAAAATGATTTTTAAATTATTAATAAATTTTTGAATTAATACACTTTTTAAATTATTAATACATACACTGCCTCGTTGGTCGTGTTTGTTGCAAGTGCGACTGCCGATCGGGAGGTCCCGGGTTCGATTCCCTGGTTGAACACTACAAAATTTTCTAATTTAGATTTTCTAGTAGTGGTTCGGAGTCTGGATATGTGCCCGATGCATGTCAATAGGCTCACCACCTATTCCATAGTGGGACGTAAACGTAACCGGTGAAA
>DWDV01001879.1:0-12407 GCA_018245615.1 Mimoniades ocyalus | reverse complement strand
ATTGCACATGATCCATTCTACGGGAGTCTTCTCAGAATGAAAAGGGTTAAAGCCACATACAACTACGTTCGCCGACTACGATTTGACATACTCCATACGCTTTAAATAACTTACTGGAAAATCTTTAGATTTACTTGTGCTCTGTCGATGTTTTCCTTCACAGTTACAGGAAGAAGTGTGTAATCTTGAAGCTCACATCACTTTTTTTTTTTATTTAATTCCTAACGCATCTTTATAAATGAAGAATATCGGAAAACTTCCGCGTTACCAAATCGAATGACGTATGTCTTATTAAAACTGTGAAGAAACATGATCCCGAACTTACTCAAACACTTCCCCATAAACCTTATTAATTACCCACTCAATGAATATTACTACATATTTAAAAGCGAATTAAAATAATTTTACTATTGGAACATTAAATTTTATTACGATCATCATTTTAAATGAGAAGGTATAAGAATATCGTTAGTAAATGTAATAAAGTTTGTCATTTTCACTCATTTCTGAAGGTTTTCGACACTTTAAATTATCTCCTCTTATTATCTTAAAAAGGTCAGATAAAACTGAGGAATTTTAATAAATTTGTTGACTTGCAATGTCACGGAGTGAGGTATGTGTAGGGGTTTCGTTTACTTCTTATATTACAATACGAGAAAGAATCAGAAAGATTTTATCTTAGCTGTTAGCTGCAACTCGATTGGCAACAAATCCGAAACAAGTTCACATCATCTTTCAACCCTTATTTAACTGTTATAGATCTCCAGACCCACGGATCAAACTCTGTATAATGACTTTTGTTGTAGGTTTCGTACTTTAGAAGTAAAAATAAAACGAGCATCAGAGTTTATGTAGACTATTATTACCTATAAGTATATCAAGTTTGTAATCAACAAACTATCAAATTTAAATGAGGTAATACAAGTAACAGTAATAAATTATAACTTAAACTACGAGATATAAATAGGCACTCAACATGAACTATACATAGTGCTAAACAACGTTTGTAACCTAACATTATTCATCATTGTCGACCCTAAAGCACGGTAATTTACACGCTTGTAGCTTTGAAACAAATCATTTCACGGTACAATGGAAATGCAACCATAGAATCAAATGACCAAAGTTCAGATTTCATTGATGTCTCTTTTGTCATAAGTCATTACAGTTTTAGCGATGCACAGTTGTATTGACGTGACAAATACAGTGACAAACAAGTTGAACGGTGGCTCCGTGACAGTGCCTTGTGGTTCTAACGCTTAAGTAAACATACATTGTCTGGATATTAGCGTGGGAACCAGACGACATAGGTGATTCCCTTCGAACAACTGTTTTAAAATATAACACTGGCTTTATTAGGTAATGGTGAAATACTTCTAATTTACTTCAACAGGAGCACACCGAATTTATTTAAAGGTTTTTATATAGTGCATTATAATAGGTACAGTTACTTTATTGGGCCATAATTGGATGACATAGTTAAAAAGCAAATGTTATTAAATACGAAAAGCCCAAGAGAGGATGTAACATCAGATCTAAAACAATTGGTTTACTTTCAACACAATAAGCATACTAAGATACAGGTAGGTAAAAAGCAAATATTATTAATATATGAAAAGCCCAAGAGAGGATGTAACATCAGAACTAAAACAATTGGTTTACTTTCAACACAATAAGCATATCTACTAAGATACAGTAGATAGTCATGAGAACCTCATATTTCTTTTTTAAAACGTTTTATTGGAAATGCGCGCAGAGAAAGTTTGAAGTAGAGAAACTTTAAACAAATTATACAGGATTTTAAAATTTTTATTTATCCTTGAATAATAACATCACGAATGGATTTTTATTTAAGTAACAATCTTAAAAGCAAATTATAAAGAAGAAGCATACTGTTTTACTCTGGTATTTTTACTAGTATACCTAAAGAAAATTTGTTATTCGACCTATGTCCAGCAGTAAACGGGAATAGACTGATGATAATGTTGACGAAAATAGGTTTTCCCACATCTATAATTAACTAATGTGTTGTTATAGATGAGAAGAGTCATGTCTCGCACTATAACGTTCAAACACATTAAAACGAAATAAAATAAACGGAAAAAACAATAAGGGGAGAACTTTTCTTGCCCTCGCTGACTCACCTTATCCCCGCTGGCGAATAAGATAACATTGATACGGAAGTACAAACAAGTTCATTGAATAAATATTTGTCTCCAGATAATATTATTGTTTGCTGTTTCGCACACAATTAGACATTTCCTCACATTGTTAGTTTACATTGTCCCACTTTGCTGTCACTAGTTCAGTATAAAGTTCATAAGGCAATGTCTTTATAGTCAAAGTTCCACTTCAGTAGCCATGACTCTTATAATTTGAGGAGCCAGAAATTAAGTTTTTCTAAACGTTGAACGTTGAACGTTGATATTTGATTTTGTTTTTTTTCCGCAGTTGCTTATTGCGATGTAATGCTCCTTGCCTGCACCGTAAGGGACATGGTGTGGCGATATATTAAAAATATTATGATCATAATATTAAAAATGACTAAGGTGCTAAGTCTACTATCAGTTGAATATCATATTTGTATAATTATTTGTAAAGTCATTATTAATGAAACATCTGCATCAAAACGCTGTTTATTTATGGTATACTTGCAACATTTTTTTACAGAAATAAAATAATAATTTTGATATAAGTAATCATTAATATAACTTTATTTATTTTTTTATCCTTTATTGTTGGTAACAAACGCCTTAACGCTAATTGGTATTTTCTACTTGTTACCCAGACAGACTTATACATATTCGTTACATACGATAAAATTCTTAGCTAAGTTTATATCGCTGTACTTAAATCAGTTGATGCTTGACCGTACATAGCTGTACATTGGTTGCGTACAATACTTTCAATGGATGTGAGGAAAATAAAAATAAGATAATTTTACACTCGACAACATCGGCCAGTCTCTAATTATGAAAGGGTACTTCTCTTACATTTCGCAACGGCGTGCTCAGGTAACGCTTCCTCTACCGCACATTAGCTATGTAGTACTTGGAACGTTGCCAAGTAGAATGAAGTCAAGTGACATGTGGCGCTTATCACAAATTGTTACGGGCAAATTAGCATTAAACACATCTGCAAATCCCCATTGTCAGTGACTCTTGACAGAACAAAGATCGTGAAATGCCAGCGAACTTCGTAATTTTGAACAGATCCTCAACACCATCATGTGTAAGGGACTTTATTCACTATCATCGTCAGAATAAGCGAGTACTTTACCATGTTTGCCAATAGAAAGTGATTAACGAATTGTTATGATTTACCAGAACATTCTTTTTCTTACTAGAATTGCTGGACATGGGCCTCTTCAATGGCACGCCACTGAGCTCGATCTTCAACTCTTGGCATCCAACCGCTGCCAGCCACTTTGCACTTTTTCAGTTATCACATCAACGTAAAATAAAGTCAAAATTATCACATGATCTATTCCAAAACTTCTTACTTTGTTAAATAAAATAAGGATCTAGAGTAAATTTTTAAATAATCATAATTTTTTTTATCGCTTATCGTTTGTAACTACAAAGTAAGACAAAAAGGTTGAAGTCACTTGAAACTATTGAGTTGAAGTTAGCATATAAGGAATTTTGGGTCTTTGGCGAATAGTTCAAATAACTTTATCAACCAATAAATTATCTTGATTATTCTCAGTGAAAGATATTTCTTGCTCAATAACATTCGAGTAATTGCACCCCACCTTACAAAATAGATACGACATTAGCAGTATTTGCCATTCCTCTAATGTTAAATGTAACCTTATGCAACGGTTGACTATCTTTCCATAATTGCCTTTTAATGACCTTTTTAAAACTATATACCGACCTGTTAATGATAATCAAAACTAATAATAATATTAGTATTATAATCACATTAATAAATAATGTAATCACAATAAATAACAAACTACGTTTTGTTTATAGGTATAATATCAATGAGAAATAGTTGGCATTCCCCAAGGTATTACTTTGAGCGTTGACTTTGGTACGGCCTTTAATAAAACGACTATAGTTGAATATAAGTATAAGTCGAAATGCAAGGTTGTAGAATTTGAGTGCATAAGTGTTCCCGGTAGTGGGCAGTTGGGCTAACCGACGCCTGAACTAATGATGTAATATTACTCTTAATCTGCTATTATTTTAAGGTCACGGCGTTAGACGTGCTCCATCGCATTATTTGAAAGTAGTAGTGCACTGTGCGTGGTTATAAATTAACAAAACGTTATATTAAAAAGGACTGATACTTTTAAACTCATTTTAAAAAATTGTTTAAAAACATTAAGGAACCAAATTAGTGACGCAAAGGAAAGGATACAAAATTCTTGGAGCTGACGCATTCATTGTAATAACTCTCTATTCTTTCATTATTCTCCACTAAGCCGTGATACTCTGAAAAAAGCATGAGCGGGTGAAGCTCGCGCTGACGCACCTTTTTGGGTGACCGGGTTTATTAAAGTCATTTGCGGCGAAACCATAGAATATTGTAACAAACAGACATTCACGGTTAAGCAGTTAAGTTCGTGTTAAGATGTAAAAATATAACGGTATTAAAAATTGCTAACGAATGTTTAATGACACGTTCTAGTCTTATATTAGGGCAAATAATTTAATCAAAGTAAGTATGCGAAAATCACCCAGTTTCAAACGGACTACATCCAAAAAATAGTTTAATACCGTGCTTGTTTCATATTTCTCACCACTTCATTAATAAGATCTTGAACTTCAATTTGGCATTTCCTCTCTCAATTTTTAAATACTCTTACATAACAATAATAGCCTTTACTGTATTACCATAATAGAACTACACAAACGGCAGTGTCGTTTTAGTCAAACGCATCAGATAAAACATTTTCATAATAATACATTCATATTCCGGTCACCATACCACCGGTTGCCTAACCCCGCTTTCTTCCCGGAAGGTCAAATAGAAATGTTATAGATTCAGATAAGTGTTACGTGTTCATTTCGCAACTATCCGCTCTATCGGCACCTCTATCGGTAATTTAGCCGTGTATTGTGCCCGTGCCGCTGTTGGCAACAGGAAGCCGCGATAGGTTAATTGCAGTTATCTAAAGGACATTTGATTCGTGGGAATACAATTGGAGTTTTTCAAAATCGTTGCATGTTTACTGGCTACCGATGTGCTTTACAAAATTGCAGCTATGTTTATTTTATTTACCTCGGTACTCAGTTGGTACATGTTCAAGACGAATTGAAGGGCATATTCTACATAAATTTAAGGTTATGAGGTATGGTCTTCCAATAAGGATAAATCTTGCTCCACGGAGTGATTTTCAGTAGTTACGAGTTATAGTGAGTTCTAAATTTGACTGTCTCGGTTGTCGAGTGGTTGCAAGCGCGACTGCCACTGCCGATCGAGAGGTCCTAAGTTCAAAACCCGAATCGAGTACTACTAAATTTTTCTACCTTAGAATTTCTAGTCAAAAGTTTTAGTAGTCGCTAGGAGTCTGAATTCGTGTATAGTGTATGACAAAACTAAAAGGTTACGGAGAATTATGACTAAATATTATTTTCAATTTTGGATATGACAACATAAAAAAATACATAAATTTCAATGCTGTAACATTGAAATTCCACTTAGCACGCATCGGCATCGCATTCAGTCCTCACCATAAAGCAACCACAAACATAAAATAATGGCTGGCTGAATGAAATCATTTATAGTTACCGGTTAATAGTATAATCATCAGTTGTATATATAAATAATAATAATAATAATAATAATAATAAAGCCTTTTATTCAGACATTAGTTGTACAATTTCCTTGCATTGCTACAGTGTTATTAATATTGCTTAATTAAACTTATTCGCGTATTTCATGCTTCTTTAGTTTCTGTAAATCTGTTTGCCAATTGGCATAGGCCTCCTCCAACCTACTCCATTCTGATCTCTCTCTGGCCACTCTACTCCATGTTATGCCTGCAACCTGCCTTATATCGTCATCCCATCTTTTTTGTTGTCTACCTCTTTTCCTTTTACCTTCCCTAGGATACCATTGTGTAACTATTTTGTTCCATTTTTAGGTACACTTGTATACTTTAATATAAATACAACTAAAAGTAGCTAACTTGAAATTATACGGAGGATGGATTTGTGCCAGCTTCACATCAACAGGCCCTATTACATAGGACTTGTAACTGGTGAAAAATGAGAAGAAATACGATCGTTATATATTATGGCATAACTTAACTAAAAAGCATAATTTTGTAATTCCAGCAACAGGTCATGCAATGGCGTGTGCCAAACGTTTGTTGTATAGCACCGTATCAATTGACCTACTTTAATAATTATTCGCCTCGAAAGCGTTTTAACGAAAGAGCAATTCTACATACTTCCACGTTTACAGCTGCAGAAGTAATTAGCAGCGTACCGCAATCGAACGTCGGGGGAGAACTTAATAAAAACGTAATTCGTATCGGGGTTAGTACCACTCGAGTGCCAGGCCCAATCACGTGAAATCGTGATATCGGATACATGCGAGCTATAATTTTATTACCAACGCTCTCCGTCTCGCC
This sequence comes from Mimoniades ocyalus, assembly GCA_018245615.1. NCBI lineage: Eukaryota > Metazoa > Arthropoda > Insecta > Lepidoptera > Hesperiidae > Mimoniades > Mimoniades ocyalus. Next base: position 5,818 of record DWDV01001879.1, on the reverse strand, counting down.
CCCAGGGATATTATACTGGGGGTGATTTATTTGAGCATCTTACGTTACCTTCATGAGGACTAATGTTCATGAATTATGGAATGAAGCCGTTTCGGGCTCAACTCTCCTTAACCTGGAGTGCATTCTTAGTGTTGCATAATGTATTGGGCTGCAGAAGGTTTTTTTTTAGATTTTAGTGCAGATTTTAAACGAGTAGCAGTTGAATTAAAATTAATAATCAAATTTATCTTCGTAGCTTTTATATTAAGCTCACTTTAGAACCACCGATACAAACGTATTTGAGATAAATAATGAAAAATAAAATAAATCACTATTGGTATTTTCATTATATCTACTACTGCTATTAGTATTTCAGTGGATCGAGGAGCGTAATACACTTTCACGTTTCACGAGAAAATTTTAAATTTTCAGTAAAATTGGATAAAACTTCGCTAACTTTTTTTGCGCCTCTTCTTAAAAATCATCCACCGCTACTCATTTACCAGTTTGCGGCCATTTAATCACACTATACACAAAAGTTTATCTTTTATTATTACCATTGCAAAACAGTTTTCAATGAGATGGCTCTTATATGAATAGCATCAGAGCTTATAATACAGAGCTTATAAAGTCGCGGGTCGGCAACAATACGTTCAGTAATGTGAGTGGCAGCTTTTGTGCTCCGTCCACACTCAATAGACTCATAGGAATTTGTTAGAGGATGGTTCCTTATAGAAATGTGGCTTTTTACGTTATTACTGGGAACTGTCAGCGCCGCTTTCAGTATGGAACGAGAGCAGCGGTAATATTAGCAGCGGCTGGTGTACTTTTATCAAATTAGAGAAAAAAAAAACGGAAACGTATATTAATAGTGAATCTTCCTTGGTACTTTTCGACGTCAACTTCCAATCTCAAATAGGACTGGGCTTGCAGGTGCCGAGATCTATTCGCACAGATATCTTTTTAATTTAAACCGAGTACATACATAGTAATACCTGCCTCGTTGCTCGTGTTGGTTGCAAGCGCGACTATCGATCATGAGTTTAAATCCCGGGTCGGGCACTTTTGGATTTTTCTACCTTATATTTTCTAATAGTGGCTCGGATTCCGAATAAGCGGACGGTAATGGACTCACCACCTATTCCGTGATGGGACGTAAACGTAATTGATGAAACGAGGGTAATACAATTCTCTGCCTACCTTTTCGGGGATTGCAGACATAATGATACGTACATATTAATACCGACACACGAGTTTCAACGCATTAAACGCTCATCCTCCATCGCGTAACTGTATCAGCTGTAATTGTAATATGAACGAAAAAGGTGCTCTTGATCAATTGCATTCGTAAAAAAAGTAACGGGAAAATTTCAAATTGGAATCTCTGTATCCAATTTTCTCTTGCCCTGCACTGCCGTAGCTACCTTTAAGCTGCGATTGGTGTGAAAAACCAGTGAAATGTCAAATTAAATAGACCGATTTTCAGGATTTCAGAATCTCTGTTTGCTCCCAGTCGTAATTCTTGATTCTTTTCTGTACCATTCGTTAGCTTCTAGATAAACAGGGGCCAGCATATACCTATCTGTTTCTTGAATTTTGGTGCCGAATAGTAAAACCTCAGGAAATTTATTTGTAAAGACATTTTTGGAAGATTATAATATTGTTCCCGAACAACAAAAAGCAAGTAAGTAATAAGCAAAGTATAACTCAAATGAGGTTGATGTTTTATATCTTTTTCGATGTACCTATTGAGGTTTCTTGGGAAAATCTCGAGAAAAAGTAATGTATAAAGATATATAAAATATTTTCGTTCGATCTGTCTGACAAATATGTATTTAGGAAAATATTATTCCTGTTATATGAATAAAACGCGTTAGTTTTTATCTTATTCGAATAATCAAATCCAGGGTTTGATATTACCGGATTTTTCTAATTTAGAATCTCGAAGGCTCGAAGTCTGACCTATGACAATAGGCTCATCTCCTGGTCCATGGTGGGATGTATGCGTGACTGGTGAAACATGTGTACTACATTACTTTGCCTACCTCTTCGGGGATTACAGGCGTGAAGTTACGTTACGTTAATTAATCGAGGATATAAATCCTCACAAAATCTTTTCGTGTACCTTTTTAAGAAATAAGTTAACAAGAAATAAGTTCGCAAAGTTGTGCATTCACTCCTTAATATGTATATCTTATTATTTGATAACTCTTCGCATTGACTGCCTCGTTGTTGCAGTGGTGGGAAGCGCGACTGTTGAGTCGAGATGCTGGGTTCGATCTCGGGTCGGGTTTCATTGGGTTTTTCTAATTTGAAATTCCTAGTAATAGTTCGAAGTCTGGATTTGCGCTCCGTGTACGGCAATAATCTCATCCCCTATCCCATTGTGGGATGTAAACGTAACTGATGAAACTTGGAATGTTTTACACCTTTCTGCCTCCCTCTTCGAGGATACACAAGCGTGATGCTGTCATATTATGTTGTGTTATATTGTCTTCTGGTTTACAATCTGAAATTGAAGGTAATTTTTAAATAATAATAAAATGTGTTTTTGAATTGACAGATGATTTAGTATACATATCAATAAGTATAGATATTAATTACTTCCTCCTTGATAATTAAAGAGAGGATAAAACATCTAGCATATAAAACTGATATGCTATAACATTGTTTTTGGATGAGCTATAAAATAATTCTATGAAGCAATGTACATCAAGAGAAATATCAAATTAAATCTCTGTCTGTTATTTTTATACATTTTTTAACATTCTCATAAAACACCATAATATGTTGTAAAGAAAAGCAAAGTGAACGAAAACGTCACGAACGAATCTCATCCATCAATCAATTGACCACGTAACGTCTGTACCTATGTTACTGTCTGACGTTTTCTGATCGAATTATATGTACATGCATGCTCTTCGGTATCCGTTTGTTTAAGGAGGATAAACTGAGTTCAGTTTTACAAAAAGAACGAATCTATAAGATAATAATTCTAATAACAAACTAACTCTTAATAGTTCCCGGACATGTGAGTGTCGGCCAAATGCAATAAAGCATCATAAATATTTAATACAAAATCAACATCGAGAGCCTATCTCAGCTACTGTTGGACATCGGACTCCTCGACAACAGTCATATCTTGATACAATAAAATTAAATATATAATTTAGCGTAATTTTAGAAGCAGTGGCATTAAAATCTGCACTTTTTTTATGTACGATTCATTAAGCGTTAAGTAATTTAACTTTACAGTGTTTTCAAACATGTTTTTTTTTCATAAGAGCGTGCAGTCTTTAAACCACAATATAACAATTTAAGGAGTGCTATTTAGCTCCAAAAATTCATGTAGCTATGGCGCTTCGGCAGCTGTGCCCTGACTACGAGTTTCTAGGCGACTAACTTTAGGCGACAGCAAAACGATTATTATTGGTTATGGGCTAAAACGGTGGCCAAATTCAAGTCAAATTTCGTTATATAAAGCTTAAAGCAAAACCAAATTTCCAAGTTCATTTACGAAACTCGAGTGCTAGCAACGAAAGATCCATAGCCACGTTGTTTCGAGGCTAGTTGCAGCTTGTGGCATAACACTAACCGTGCATCATGGCGTTTAAAACTGGACCTTGCAATGTAAAACATAAAGATCAGTTTGGTTTGTAACAGTTCAGTCACCGAACTGCAATAAATTTGCCAGTGTAGGCGAGTTTACATGTATGATGAATATTGACTTGGACAAGGTGCCAGAGTTGCACTCGCGTCTGATCTGAAATGTGCAGAAAGTTCTATAAATTGGCATCGCCATGGAAAATACTATTATTATTGTGCCATGACTTTTTTATTCTTGTGTTACGGTCATTTAGATTTACTAGTAATTAACAATTTGAATAAAAGTCATTTAGGTGGTGGTGGTGGGAATTGACTGTCATTTAATGTTATGTTACATATATTCCATCATCCGATGCTGGTTTATTTACTGGGAATTGAACACCTAAATAGAATTGATGGTATCATTATTTCAAACCAGCGATTGTATCTTACAAGTTCGTCAACCACATCATGACACAAAAAGACAAAAGTGTTCACAAACCCGTCGTCACGCACACATACTTAGACACATACTTAGACACGATGTGATATGTTAACATGAAATCACCATTCAACCGTATAAGTGCTGTCAATATTCGTTCCAGCGAAAAGCCGAGGTAATCACGCGTAATCCACAATGCACCGAAGCGAGGCACTTACGAATTTACGGCTGCCATTGGTTATATACTTACTCAGAAAACTCGAACCGCCTTGGATTTTGACGATCTCATTTTATTGGCTATAAAGGGACGCACAATCGAGAAAGTCAACTTTTAACAAGATTGGTTTAGTTGTAATAATTTAATATGTATGAACATCTATTGTCATCATCGGCCTCTCTTACTCCTGTTTAACATAGGCTTTTATTTAAGCATAATATCACGCCTGTAACCCCCGAAGAGGTAGGCAGATGAGTGTAATACATTCCCACGAACGAACTGTGTTATAAGGGGTCACCTATTGCCATACACCAGGCACAAATCTATACTGCGAGTCACTACAAGGAATTTCAATTTAGAAAAAACCCAATAGTATCCGATCTGAGATTCGAACCGGGACCTCCCGACTAGCAATCACTCTTACAACCACTCGATAGACTAGGCCTCTATTCAATTACTAACAATATGATATAACGAAATAAATAGTTTATTATAGTCCAGTGCATGTATTTCATTTGAAATGTGACATTCTGCCCTTAAAATCTATTGTTTTTGGTAAATTTAGTAAAACAACGTTATTAAGAGGAGTTGCATACATGAAAATTGACACGTATGTTATATGTGTAATACATTATAATAGTTCAAATGTATGCCGTGGAGCAATTATTTTAAGCCTCCATTCCCATCGCTACCCGCTAAGCGTTTATAAGTCACGGGCAACTTTGATGAAGTGTTGAACGATTTGGTCGGTGTAACCGAAGTATATTGAATAAACAATTTAATTTTACGTAACTAGTTTTTGAACTGCTACCCGGTCAGCTTTCCCCCTAGAACTTGGCCCGAATCAATTCGGGCTTTAAAGGGATTTCACGGGTACCTATTAACCTCTAAATTGAGATTAACAGTGGGTTTATTTTTAATGTATTTTTGGAATACAAAGAAACCGGTATTCGATTTTCACTGTACATAATATATTAAAGCTGATTCAAAACTATGCAGCTGTAAACGTAGTGATTAATAATCGAAAAAAATGAACGTAACATGAAGCCAGTAATCCTCGAAGAGGTAGGCAGAACAGTGCACCCACCCACGTTTCACCATTCAGGTTTTCGTCACATAATAATCGAAAAAGTAGATAAACGCAATTAATCGTTAATTACATATAATATTTAGTAAGTTATGAATTTATTAACGCTTCGGGTCAATTTAAAATACTCATTATAAATATACGACACATCACAGAATAATAACAAAATCTGCGAAATATTTCGCGTTGTTGACGTCGCGTCACACAAAACACTTCAAAGTACTCCATAATATTATTCAAAGGCCTGAATATTGTAATTCGACACTAATTACCTTTAGTGACATCACACACAACACTTGTGTCGCGCGAAAGCTTTTGAATAATTCTCTCAATTGAGACAGCTGAACATTTTATTCATTAATAAAACACAGGTATTATTTCTGACACGCGTAATATTTTAATCGAAACGAAATTTTATTTACGCGTTACAAAAGTTATTATTTGCTAGAACAAATAAAACGTAAACGTAACTTCACGCCTGTAATCCCCGAAGAGGTAGGCAGAGGAA
>DWDV01001878.1:0-12410 GCA_018245615.1 Mimoniades ocyalus | reverse complement strand
CCGGCTTGACTCACGTTTGTTTTTTCAAGATGGCCCGACTAGTCCAGAAAAAACAAACGTGAGTCAAGCCGGCTTTATACCTACATAATAGTTCACATATTATATATACACAATAACACCTTTGTTTATATTACGAATACATAACATTTATAATATTATTTTTAATAGCAACAACTTTTATAATATTAAATATATAGGTATATGTATGTAGATTCTACAAAGTGACCAAAGTTCTCACCACCTATTCCACGATGGGACGTAAACGTAACTGATGGAACGAGGGGGTATACTACACTAATCTTCCTATCTCTTCGAGGATTACAGGCGTGATGTTACGTATCTTAATCTAAAACTAATCAACTTTTCCGAAAATTTAATAAAGCAATAAATTTTACGATAAAGAAATGCAATAATATGTATGTAGACATCTGAGCATTACATAGCTATATCGCTGAAATGCTTTCCTAATATTTTGTCTTATAACGTAACATTTAATGACGACTTATAGATAAGAAATGTTTAAATACTTCACGAAATCTTTTACGTAGGTAATGTTATTATTATTCGTTATATCGTAAAGCCAGGTCCCTCACAGGGTAGACAGGAAATACAAAGTGTCAAGTCGATCTGCATCTTCTACCTGACTTGTCAGCATCAGACAGTTTCTGATATATTTGGTCACGACACATTAGTATTGATCTCTCTCGTCCCCTAAATACTGTTATTGTAGTGGAGATTCATATAATATCTTTAGTAAATAAAAAACTAATTAATTTGCAGTCCCTACGTCCCTTTCTGTGCGTGAAATAAAAACATTATATGGCAGACTTATTGTATATCACATCGTTGAATAAACTACAATTGCTGGGAATTTGTTAAAAATGTATCTACCTAGATAGATATTAAATTATTTCTTGACCAGTATTATTTGGTTCTACGAAGGCGTCATGGTGAAGGAGGCGACCACCAAGCAGGACTGCACGTAGACTAATCCCGTACACTTACGGAGATTACAAGGCCTAAAATAGTGACAACCAGATCCATCTTCTTATTATATAATAGGCATATTTGAGAATAGGACTTCACTATCTTTTCCTGTGTGAAGAGAGCAGCACTCACCAGCACAAGCCTTGTTCTCTACCGGATATGAACATCTGTAACCGACCTAGAACAGGGCTATAGCGATAAGACTAAAGATTTCACCAATAAACCATATCTTCGCTCAACCACACTGAATCAGCGTTGTAAAATTTACTCCAGACCTCCCAGAGTTGATGTTAAAAAACGTACTCGTCAATGCGACAAAAAAGGGTTGCTGCCAAATGGTATAATTGGTAACCTTAGTTCAGCGAATAACGATCTGTATATTAAGCAGCGATATTTTTTTGATATTAATTAAATAATGCAGTAAGTATTAGTTAATATCATAAACTCTAAGATGTTCGTCTTCAGTAAACATATAAATTGTCAACTACACCCTTTAATCCTAGATCATGTTTTAATAACAAATATTTGACGGAAGAAATAAATGATGCGGTTGTACTGTCCCCGAAGATACCTAGTTAGGGCGTGTGAAACATCTTTGTTAAGTAATACTTTCTCTAATTTTTAATAGTCAAAATGAATATAATGTAAAATATATATTTCATTATTTTGTTATAATTAAATAAATTCATTATTTTATTATAATTCTTGGTTTTTATTGTTTTATAGAAATTAAGTATATTCGTTTGTTTTATGGTAACTAATTATTGATTAATAATTATTTGTTATTATTTACTACCCTTTTAAATTATTAGATAAAGACTCGACATTTTCTATGGTGACAAATTTTTTGTTTAAGCTAATCTCTGTTAAAAGGATATAACTCAAATTTAAATAAACTTTAGTTATAGTAATTAGTATGGTATAAAAATAGTAATATTTACATCGCGTAATATACGCATAAATGGAATTAGCTTATATTTCTCAGTTGCATTATAAATATAATCTTAGGTGATCGTGCCCCACTCATAAAACATATAAGCTAAATGCAGTCATTTATTTTCTTGCACAGTTTCAAAAATATTCTATAAAATTTAACTAGGTATATCTTAAAAAAAAATGTACATAGAGATAATTTGTTTTACTTAGTACTATTTTAATTGGTCAATAAATAATAAGCATACGATATTTCTGTGAAGTTGGCGCACTTGTGTACCTACTGGCCGCCAAAATATACTGCTGATACGTCAAGTTGCATGATTATAAAGTTCATAATGGGTTATCAAAACTGATAAATTATATGTATGTTTACGCAAATAAAACTGTATCGCGTTATATTTTCAGTAAATACCGCAGTAAGTGGTTATAAAATATGAGTATTATAGTGAAAACTTGTTTTTATAACGTAACAAGACAACTAAACGTACTCTATCGTCGAGCTCTAAGATCTGCAAAACACCAAGTGCAAGCCAATATACACTTTAAGGTATGTTAGATTAACTAATTTAACCGACAATACCTACCTACTTCAATAATAAAACGTTAAAGTTTAAAGCGTGCTCTACATAAACTTTGTTTGACAAAACTTATCAATTTATGTGCATTTTTAAATCTCATTTTATAGCTATTTTGTGCTAACCCGTAAGTAAATATAATTATTAATAAACATCTTTTATTTTAATTCACATTCAATTAATTTTACGATTTTTTGTTGACTCTTAGGTTAAACTGTGAATTGCGCATTGATATTATAAAATAATGCTTATAAAGCATATTGTAATCTCGTTACAAAATGGAAAACATGATGCCATCGTTCGTTCCTTATTGCACTATACTGATATCTAACAATGAGGTCAATGCTTCATGTTCCTTATATTAAGTGATTTGTTTTTCACTATTTCAGTGTATTTTGAATTATCTTGTTGGCGATTTATAATTACAATTACAATTTTATAAAAGATATCATCAGTATCAACACAATCTTCTATTATTTCAAAGGCATTTCAGATAAGAGGCTTACATTTCACAAGCACCATGAACAACAAACTATTAAATGGGAACCTTTGTGATACTGACCCTGAGCTATTCAAAATTATCCAAAAAGAAGAAGAACGACAGAGAAGTGGTCTGGAGATGATAGCATCAGAAAACTTTACATCTGTTCCAGTACTACAATGTCTGAGTTCGTGCCTTCACAATAAATATTCCGAGGGAATGCCACACCAGAGGTGAACAAATTTATGATTACTCCTTATAACTACTACTTACTATTGTTATCAATTTTACTTTATAATTTAAATTTATTTCAATCTATTGGTATTATAAATAATTTTTATTCAGAAGGATTTTCAATCCCTCCTAGCTTTTGTAAAATATATTAGCAAGTGATTATAAAGCTCCATGGGGTACCTGATGTGTATGTGCAGATTAGTCAGATTCATGTCAAAATTATTTATAACATAGTAACAGGAATATTATGAGACCATTTATTTTATAGATTGACTGCTTTTTGTTCAGATAAATTTACCAAATTGTTATTATAGAAGAGATAACTATGTAGTTACCGAACATCTGCATCAATTTTATAGATATGTAACCTGGTGAACTTTTTAATTGTACTGATATTATACCATCCAATCAGACCAAAATGGTAAGCAATGCTGATGTAATGATCAACATGATTAAACCAGATTGAGAATCCATTTGCAAATTGAACAAAAACTTAAATTAATTACCTACTGATTTTTTTAAACTAGTTAACTTAAATATTTAGAAAAATTAGTACACACATTAAATTTTACTAAATGAAAAATAATAAATTGGTAAGCATCTTATTTGTAATTTTATTATTAGGTTTGTATATGTTCAGATAATGTTTAACATTTGAAATAAGAAATTATTATTAAAACCATAAAAATGTTACAATCATCTCAGTATTGGTTGACATTTCATATATACATAATCCAATAAAACAAGCTTTTTATGTGCATAGTCTAATAGTAATTCATCTATTTTAAAATGTAACATCACACCTGTAATTCCAGAAGAGGTATGCATAGAAATGTAGTACACTACCATGTTTACCAAGTTAGGTTAACATCCCACTATGAAAAAGCGGGTGAACTTATTGCCATACACCTGGCAAGAATCCAAACTGCAAGCCACTACTAGAAATGTCTATAACAAAATGTAAATTAGAAAAATTTAATAGTACCGGACCTGGAATTTGAAGCCAAGACCAGCAGCAACAAATCTCTCACAAACTGTAATGAAATCTGGAAGTGGGAAAAACTATCATACATTATCATGACCCTTAATATTGATAAAATGAATTGAAAGAAAAAAAAAACTAAAGTCAATGAAAATTACTGTCCATAATGAATCTCTAAACTCTATTACAGTCCATTATATAAACTGCCTGTCATTTATTTCACCAAAGCATTGAGATCAGTGACTCTCGTGTTGAACATCTATTTTGAATAAATAATTTCATGGTACATATTTATGGCAATAGGCTCACCACCTATTCCATTGTGGGACTTAAAAGTAACTGGTGAAATGTGGGAGTGTTCTACATTCCTCTGTCTACCTCTTCGGGGATTACAGGCGTGATGTTACTGATATTTTTATAAATGCATTTTTATTTACATACATATTTTTTCAGGTCTGGAAGTGTTTATCAATAAGATAGCAGGTCATCCCCTAGCACAGAACGAAAGGTGCCTCCACATGTTCCTTCAAGAGCCCAACATTGACAAGAACTATGTACCAGGCAAGATACGGAACACATAACCACCCACCACCAGCCTCGGACTCTCAATCGATTCTTCTGATTGCCTGCTTTGCCGATTTGAAAGTGTAACAGCAAGCTCTAGGTGTAACACTGAATATCAGAAGTTTAACTTCAACATAGGCTAGCTTGTTCTATCACTGCATTAAATTCTATTATTTATTTAATTAAAATACCAGTTTTATGATTTATCAGTGACAACCATTGATTAGGTTTTATTGGAAGCCATATTGTATTTTCTAATGTGTTACACAAAGGTACTTTAGGAGAATTGTTCAAGAGTTCCGTCCTTAATATAAATGCAGTTGTAAAAATAAATACAAGAACACTATTTTGATTATATTCACAGTATGCGATAATTAAAAAAAAGTTCAAAGCAGTAAAGTAAATGAGCACTTCATTCCATAGACAAATACATTATGATATAAAAATGACAATGTGTATCCTTCTTTATAAATGTGTAGTACTGTTTTATAGTCTATCCAGTTTAAACTGTTCTAGAACAAACTGTATTTCTATACATAGTTATTGTTTATGCAATATATTTTTATTAGTACTGTTGAAATTTTTTAGTATCGTGTGGGTAGTCTGAGAAAAGAGGTTAAAATGAATTTTCTTGTATTGCCATGAAAATTTCTATTGATAAATAATTGGTTTTATATTTATATTTTAAAATGAAATTCTGATTTTTGTATGTAAATTATTAAGTGTATTTATTTTATGTACTCGTAATTTAAAAATATGAAATCTACGTTTACTAAGCAACTTTCATCAATGTATTTAGTATCTGAAGGACCGTTGGAGTAATTTAAAGATACTATTTTTTACTTTGTACCTTTTTGTTTGGTAACTGGGTAAGTGACAATAGTTTTTACCGAACTTTTTAGTCCTCGAATGCAGTGGCACCTAATTATCTATGATTGGTATGTAATCAACAAATGATCTATCATTGACTAATTTAAAAATCGAAAGTTATTGATACTTGCTTTTGTTAATGTAAATTATGTAATGTCGTTTTGATATTAAAATTTTGTTAAATCAAGGTACATACAATACAAGTATATAAAAAAAGTAATGATTATTGTCATTTGTCAGGGTTCAATTATTTTTCATAACTGAGACCTGGTTTGAATAAATTTATTTATGTTAAAAGTGTTGATTATAATAACAATCGAAGGACAATCGTTGTTGCGAGGCTGACATAGGCAATTGTTGTGGCGAAGTTATAAAATTTTTATGTAGCGTGTATGTCATTATTATAATCATAATTTATAAAAATCTTATATGGATATCATGAACGATGTGTTTGTATTGGCAATATTGTTATATCATAAGTAGTTTAAGATAAGATCCTTCTACGTTGGTGGCAGAACTGCATTTTAGGAATAAAAAAATAAAGTTTCGATGTCTACATGTCACTGGACACCTATCAACTAAATCACGTTCTTGCAAAGATTAATGGTTTTGTCATAAATATTTATTTAGATGTGAAATATATCGGTTTTATATTATTTCGACATTAATTGGAATGAAATATGACCTATGCGGTATGTCGGTCGAAGAGTCCACGAGAATAGCTAAAAAATGCTTTTTATGTTTCGTCAAACCGCTTAAGGGAGAATGCACACTTGGAGGATATTATTTCTGGAAGAATTATTTTAATTTCAACATCATAATTTCGTATTAATTTCTGTGCTGTAGATCTCACACGTCCCATATAAATTATACCCATACTAAATTAGACTTAATGTTTTTTTTAATGGTCTTCATTTTATTCTACAGGTTCATTTTTCTGTTATACTATAACGTTTACGTTCACGTTTGCCATACGCGTAACATATTGATTTTACTTTACAATAGGGACTCGATTGGTGACAGAAAAAAACAGCTAATTTCATAAAGACTTTTCTTGTAACATTTGGAGCTAGTGTTAAAAATTGAAGTTTCTTGATAAAATTGTTTGTTTCATGAATATTTTACGTGGTAATATTTTAAATATACGATGTAAATTCTATTATAACCATATTAACGTTGTTATAATAATAGATAAATGAAATTACTCGTGATTGGTATGCATATGCGCACCGTTTAGTGCTAATGCTTGACAGCAATGGGCCGTAAAAGGGAATATACAGATATAATACTTTAATAAAAAAAATACGTTACATGCGGAGTTGCCTTGTCGCATACAATCTCAATATCTGAACCTTCGTCTTTTTGAAAGTAGCCGTTGTAGGTAAGGTGACCAGGCCAGGTTGTCACAGATTTGTTTAGTACACACAATTGATGTTTCAGTTACATTGTACTACTGTGTTAGTTTTATCTAGGATAATAAAAATAAATACGCTATCATGTCGACAGTTTGTTTCAATTCCCGTATTCCTAAACTGCCAAGTGTGGTGTTATATTTGGCAAGTAATAATCAACATTTTTATTCAATAAACATTTATTGAAATATTCTAATATCTCACTCAAATCAATTCGTTATCCGATCTGTTTCTGGCTAAAATACGACTTCGGACCACCGTGGACAGCGAATCATCTTGCTTCCAGAGCTTCTGACCTCGGATTTCTATCTCTTCGTGCCATGCGTCCTTGGTTTTCCTTTAAAACCCTCATTATTGAAAATATCAGACAATTATTGACGTAGAGTGAACTAATGTAATCAATAATCTAGATTACTTTACAACCTTCACAGGCAGTATGTAAGACGTGGAATCTTTTCCTAAGTCTGTTTCAATGATGATTCACAAACATACAGTCAGTGGTACAAGAGCATGTTAAAATATTTTATATCGCTTGTAAATTGTAATGTCCTCAATAACTGTTCAATATATCGAATGAGGTTCAGTGTGCTATCTCACGCACATAAAGTATTTGTTAAAATTATCAATGTTTTAATAATAGGAAAAAGTGAGCACACATATGGAATTTTATTTTTAATGAGAGTAAACAAATGTATCGTTCAAAAGAAGTTACCTGCAATTTTCGATCAACGGGCTGGTATTTGGAAATATATTTTGTAGAAGCATGAGACATGGCAACACCACCACAGACAGGAACTGCATCTGTTCGGCGGGCTGGTTCACACTGCGCCGCCGGTCCATCATGCTCAGTGGTGTGTAACCCATCTGTCTCTCTCTGTCGCCCTAAGCGAGGAGAATATTAAATAAATGATAATTCAGTCGATGAAACTTTTGCTAATGTTAAGCTCTTAGAATAAAGCAGCGCCCCTAAAACGGTAAATGGGAACCCTGCGATGTGTCGTTGTTATTTTTCTGTGAATGCGTCATTTACCCTTATAACGCTACTGACTAAAAGTTGTTCTATAAACCTAATAAAAAAATTACGAAACTTTGAATGAAGGATAATTATGGTAATTAAAATTAATGTACACAAATGAGGCGTTACCTGATTATAAAATTCTTCATATACTGCTTCGGTTATTGCTTTGGAAATGCCGAATGGCTTACAACTCCCAGATAAGTCACTTGTTGTCATGAGTATACCCTGCAAAAGATTACGCCATCAGTTCGTTTTTGCGTAATGTAAACATCTAAGAAGATCCATGGTTCTTGTGGCTACCATAAAATTGTTCTTGTCACCCAATAGAGAATAATAAAATTATTTTGACCATTTAAATTATATCTTTGCTTTACTTACAAAAATGTAAGATTTAGGTACCTTTAAAAGTCTGCGATGAGAATTATCGGTCCAATCGAAGGCTCGATCAGCTAGCAACGGGGTTAGTTGAGCTCGCACCTGTGGACATTATTAAAAATTATGTTATTTTACACATTTTTGCTGATTTAACGTCAGTACAAAGTGTGGATTACACAAAACAACTCAAAATTAAAATTCAATACTAAGTTAAATATTTGCGTCAACCTTAGGTATATTACAAATTTATTAGATAGATCAAATTTCTGGCTGAGTCGGAAGCTTCAAATCGTGTGTCTAATACAGGGAATTTCGTCTATTGTAAACTTCGGCTGAATACACAATGTATAACCGTGAAAATACCTGGAAATAAACAGCTAAGTCCGTGCACAAAATATCATATTTCATTTCTTGCAGAATACGTTCCCGGTCTGCTATCGCCAATTTGCCGAGAAGGTTTTTGTCCTGTGAATATTTAAAGAAAGTATTAGTACGAACAAATAAAGCCTCATTTGCTTTCTCTGTGCGTAAAACAAATGATAAAAATGTGTGCTCAGTCGGAAAAATAAACCTCATAATATGTAAGTACTAATTATGTCCTATAGATTTTATTTTTTGGGAATAGATGCAGGATGTAATAATAAGGAATAGATGCTGAATAACTGCAGATATTTTTGTTTTAAAAAAGATGAAAACTCTCTTCATCTGGAATTAGAACCCAAACAAGCGTTACAAGCGCGACTACTGATGAAGAGGACCTGGGTTTGGTCCCCTGGAAAGTGTACAGCACTCGTAGGAATATACTACACACGGTAATATACTACAATCCTAAGCCTACTCCTTCAGGAAATACAGGCGTCAAGGATAAAAAAATTAAATTCCCTTAAATTATTAAGTCGCTCAAAAGGATTTAATTATAGCTTAAAATAAATTATTGGTAAGTAAAAATGACAAGAGATCTTTAAACTCGCTTCATAAATTTAATACAGAGGTCGATACGCAGCAGATAAAATTAATACGACTATACAGACAGAATACAGAATATAATAAAAAAATTGATAACGTTAGGCTACAAATGAGCTTAACTAATACCTACAAACCTCTATAACTTTCTTAGCAAGGAAGTAATGATGGTTTTCCAGCACTGAGGATTTGTACATTTGAGAAAGGGGATGCTTGCAGAGTGTTAGGAAGTTATTGTTGTACCCAGGGTGGTCCATATCGTGGCATAGACCAGCCAGCATCAACCCAGCAGTCTGGTAAGGAGAGGAGAAATTAAAGTGATAGACCTTAAAGGACTACTAATATTCTAAATACTATGCCAATACATTCTGCATACTTTTCCTATTCGGACATTTTTTAAAACTTTGTACGAAGAGTTTGCTAAAGCTTATATTGAAAATCTTTGACATAGTTAACAAAATCTAGGCCCTATTATAGTTTAATGAGCCTGCAAACCTGCACACCTTAAAGTTAAAAAAAAAATTGTTCTCAACGCGTGTGAAATTTGCCAACCCGCACTTGGCTAGTGTGGCAAGAATACGGCATTAACCCTCTGATTCTAAAAGGAGACCCGTGTTCCAACAGTGGAACGATGAAAATGATCAAAAATTAAACTTTATTACTATCGCCATATAATAAACAAATTTTACAATTCACCTCACCTCAATAAAATCAAAGTATCCAACATTATTGATCAGAACGAGGAACATGGTGTGGGTAAAACAGAACGCGTGTTCCGCGTTATGGTAGGGATTATTTCGATAGCAGCTCAGTATGGTGAGGGTGAAGTCGGCGAGAGTTTGCCGGTCGAAGTTGCGGTCCGCGAAGGTTTCCACGAACATATAGCAGACCAATCCGGGCATGTCCTCTTTACTACCTTCGCTGATGTGGTAGTCGTAGCTAAAGACGACAATGAAATGGTAATTGAACGGACCATTTAATGCGTTTGTGCGCTGTTTAAAATCCTATAAATGTATAATGTAATAACACAGTGGGATCAATGTTACCTGCAGCAGGTCTCGAGTATGATACAGACTCATTGTCAGTGTCAACATTTTCCTAAAATTATTACTCTCAAGATAGCAACAAATATTAAGCTTTTTATAATATTATGAACATTATATTAGTTACCTCCTAAAATTGTTCGGTGGTAATACAATGCCGTTAGTCTCCATAATCTCGTCCATGTCGTGTCTGCACGGACTTAAGTGTAGATTCAACAGTTCTGAATATACTCTGTTTAAATTGTCCTGAAAATGTTTTTTGCATTTTCATATTATGTATATCAATTTTTAAATTACGAGTATATACATAGGACGATGTTACGTTACAATCATTTTAAAATTGTACTCAGGTCACATAGACTGGGATTTTTAATATAAAAATATTTAAGGCTCAAAGTAAGTAGACTTTTGGCGTTTATGGACGTAGACAGTAAGAGAGGGTGTAAGATACGCAACAACATCTAATGTTTCAGAAAACACAAAGAGAGCCATGTACAAAGCAACGGTATAAGTTGGTGTATCATTATTATGATGTCATCATCATTATCCTCAGTCCACGCTAGACATAGGCCTCCCTCAAAGAGTGCCATCGCGCCCTGTACTCGGCTTGCCGCATCCAACTTCTGCCTGTAGCCTGTCGCAGATCGTAATCCCACTTGGCCGGAGGGCGTCCTACTATACGTTCGCCGAGCCGCGGTCTCTACTGAGAGCTTGATGTACGGCCCTCCAAAACTACTGCTGTAAACTCAAGGAGGTGGTTAACTAATAAAGCGTGGCGTGCTTGATAAGTACAAAAGACATAATACATCAAATCATTTAAATCCGTGCATGGGCTTCCAGTGGGCTTATATGAAAAGATTTAATAACAAGTTCTATGAAGTATCTTACATGATAGACTTTCTTCTGTTGCATTGTATAAAAATGCACGATAAGTGAGCAATAGTTAACGAACACCTTGAAGATCGTCTCGTCATCGGAGTCAAATGGTTTAGCGTTTAATTTATTTGTAAGCTGAACAACACCTGAAAATATAATGATACAATTGTGTTACGCGCCTATATCTACTGAATTATTATGATTATACAATGATATTACTCTTGTTTACCTATAATTCCAGTTTTATCCATAATAGGGTACACCAAACAGGATCGGACTACAGTGCCCGTGGTTGGATCTAAGTCCTTAATGAAGCGAGGATCTTTGTAAGCATCCCGCACGTTCAGTGCCTCGCCAGTTTTAACTACTAAACTTGGTGGTGTTTGTTCATTACTCAAACTGAAACCGTGATTTGAAAGTGCATGAATTTTAACAGAGTATGAAGAACGTTTCAAATGTATTTATCAGTGTCTAAAATTCATGTCAATTATACGAAAAAAATTTAAGAGAATTGTTACTGTATTGTAAAAACTTATAATCAGACTTTAGATAATTTTAAATCTAGATCTATATATTCTTGTCTAAGTTTTAGGGTCATAAAAGTATGAAACTCTTAACTCTCAGAACATCATCATCAGCCGATTGCAGGAAACTTCTGGACACAGGTCTCTCCTGAGAGGTTATGTCCATAGTCCCCACGCTGGGCATGCGGCATATATATATATATATATATAACTCTTATCTTCCCTTTTCCTCCACAGTATCATTTAATTGTTTCACCATCTGAAGAACTTACTTAATTTTGATTTTCCGCCTAGGCATAGTAGACCTTTCCGAGGCCCAGCCATCGTCCCACATGTCCGCGTGCACGTGATCTCCGACGCGTTCCTTATCCAAGATGTAGAATGTACTACGCATCGCGCCGATAAATGATTTCACTACAGCCTGTCCATAAATATGTAAGAACTTTAATTTATTGTAGAAACGTATTGAGACTACAAGGTCTATCTCGAAATAATGCTGCCCTGAAAATTTGCCATCGAGTGGTCTTTGTGCTGCTTTTTACAAAATTTACAATACAAATTCATAAAACT
>DWDV01001877.1:0-12412 GCA_018245615.1 Mimoniades ocyalus | reverse complement strand
GTAACCGGGGAAACGTGGGAGTGTTCTGCATTCCTCTGCCTACCTCTTCGGGGATTACAGGCGTGAAGTTACGTTTTTTTTAATCCCGAAAACTTTCACAATCCTACTAGGATAATTATGACTAGTTATAATCATATGAACGCAGACTAATTCTAGGACTTTATTACGGATCTGGTAAAACAGCAGTACTTTATTGTCAATTGATACTAAATGTCTTATTAATAGTTACCACTAATACAGACTCTGCAGACCTAATCGACATTCGTTGCAAATGCCTATGAACAAAAAAATTTCATCTTCTCCACTTATCTATGGATAAATATACCCTTATCTCTGTACATACAAATATCCTATCCGTGTCTATGTACTCGTATATAATCCTCCGTCTTGTTACAGATGCAGAGCCATACAGCCCTCAGTCAACGAGTTTCCATGTCGGTAACAATAGTCGTCGCATAAAAGGAAGTGTGCTATTTAAATGTACTATTCCCAACCGCCGACCCACGGACGTCTGCGTAGGTGACTACAAGGAGGTCTGTCTGGAGCTACTTTTAGAACAATTGTCTCTTAGTTCTCAGCTCGTTGTGCGCAGTTTTGTGAATATCATCTTATAAATATTGAATTATGATTAAGGTAAGCAGGGACATCGTCATAGTTGTAGTATAACAATAACAGCCCAACCCGCATGTCCAACGTTGGGATTATGGACAAAATCCCCTTTGAAGGTGGGTAGGTGCTCATTAGGAAAGGTATATGTCCAGGAGTAGGCACAGACGGACTGGTGATGATGAGCCCAATGGCTTTGAACTCAGCCTCCTACTTGGTTTAATTACAAAACATGCGTTTTAAACATTAAATAAATAATATTTAATGTTTCAAACTGTAATTATAAAAGGAAACGTAACAAAGAAATCTGTATCCAATGAAGAGTTCTTCAAAATCGTTTCTAAGGTGCGTGAAATCTGTCAACCCGCGTGCAGCCAGTGTTGCAAATTATGGCGGGAAACGATAATGACGTTGACAATAATGATTTTTAAAGCCCTTATCACAACAACTACACAAATATCGTGTGTATAATGATACTTCTCGGTCCATCGCGTGTGCAAAATTATAATAAAATACACGACGTATGTAGGTACATTACCATAAACTAGTTATCCAGCGTTAGTCGAAATTTAAACTACTTTTTTTTTGGAAAAGTATACCTACTCGTACCTCCATAAATCTCTACTTGGTGATGTTCTTTGACCGTACAGAATTATGCTTCTTATATTTAAAAATGAAAAATTGTAGTAATTGTAACATATATAAAAATGTAACACCGCGGCTTTAATCCTCGAACAGGTAAACAGAGGTTTGAGGTATGTATTATAGTATTAGTTTGTTATAGTACAGACTTAATTTTCGCTAGTTATGTTTATAGGGCTAATCTCTGAAAAGGCTAAACGACTTTAATAAACCGACGCAGGCAAAGTCGCGGGCACAGCTAGTATATGAGAAACATGTATAGGTTTACAATATATATATATAGATATATAAAGCAATATAATTCTGCAGATCATGAGGAAACGTCAATATTACCTACATTAAAGTTGAAGCTTGTTAATTAGACTCATTGTTAGTAGGTACTTTACAAATACAAATATTTATATCACCTACAACACGCAGAAATCGACCTGGCACTTGCGGTGATTGCGTTTCCCCTCCCGTCAGCACCCCGTGACCCCACTACTTAAGGCTTTCCGCTCTCCCTGTCGCCTTCCTTGTTTCAGTCAGAGTTCAGTAACTCACTGATGTCTTCATAATGAAGTTGCTAGATCATTTTCGCGAATCATATTTGTATAAAAACACACGAATACAATTATTTTAATGAATATTGAAATGATAAAGGCCAAAATGTTTTTATAGCTATCGATATACGTTACTGTTTTGGTTTTACATTGTGACATGCTAGCAATGTCTCCTGAAAATGTTTAACAATTTGCAAACGCAATAATCAGTACTTTACTGGCTTTACAGAACAAAAGGCCGTTGACCCGGAAGATACGGTACAGAATCAAGCACATCGGTGATTTGCTCTAATCTAAAACCAATGAACCATGAAGAAGCCGATACACTACACCTAAGCCATACATAATGAATGACGAATCATGCATGTAAGCAAAAAGTATTCTATCACTTCGGTGCTGTGAGACAGTTTTTGTTAAATAAGGAAATTTATGCTATTAATGTTATGCTCTCCGCCTACCCGGCAAGAGACCTGGCGTGATTGTGTAATGTAAATAATAATGAAAATTATACTAAAGGGCAATGTTAGCAGCTGAGTCATAAGTCGAGATTAATTCCTTCATAAATTATTTGTTTGACAATAATCGTCTAATAATATAAGGGAGTAATTTTGGGAATTTCAAAGAGGGACGAACCAAGTTTTTCTCCACAAAGAAAGTACAAATGCATCTAGTAAGGATTTATTTAGAAGGTTTTCTACGCCTTTGTGGATTTTGAAAAACCATTTGACACGTACCGTATATAACCCTGTCGAAGGCCTTTCTCAAATCCACTAATTGTAAAATCTCATAATAATAAATATTGTTAATAGAACTTTCGCCATTCCTTATTATCCGCCATTCCTTCTTTATTTACAAAATAAAAAATACTTTTAAAAACGTAACATCACGCCTGTCATCCCTGCAAAGGTAGGCAGAGGAATATAGAACACTCCCACGTTTCACCAGTTAAGTTTACGTCCCACTGTGGAATAGGTGAGCCTATTGCTATACACCGGGCACATATCAATACTCCGAGCCACTACTAGGAAATCTAAAGTAGAAAATTTAGTAGTGCCCCACCCGGGAATCGAACCCAGGACCTCCCGTTCGGCAGTCGCACTTGCAACCATCACCACCAACGAGGCAGTCATTAATAAAAATACTTTTATAACTCAATTTATCATATTTTACAAGAAATACTATTTGTGAATGTCTAATTTTAAGTGTAGTAGTAGTGTAATAATATTTTAGTAGTATTGTAGTATTTAACAAATTCTAACGTAATTATCGATAATTTATAAATAACATGAAATATATACTATTTATTTATACCTTATTTTTTAGTACTAAGTATAGTCCCAAAAATTGCAACGTAATGTACGGTAATATTTGTGCGTAGACAATTCTCATATTATAATTATGACGTGAAGTTGTAATTAAAAATGCGTAAACAGAAACGTAAAAAAATATCAACTGTCTGAACTGTCGTCCATCACTCAAACTCAAATCAAATTTTAATGTTTCATTACTAACATTATAGATTATAACTTTCAAACACTTGATCCAAAAGTTTCACCAAATACAAAAAAATACTTGAAAGTAGAAGTTTTTGTTACAAAATTTGAAACTTAAAATCGAGAATTTAACATTTTAAATATAATGTCTGGAATTGATCTGGAATTAAATGAACAATTGCTTAAATTTGTGCCTATCTCAATTATTCAGAATGTTAAATGCTACGTCTTCTACGATTGGCATCCGAAGGACGATAAACAATTAGACATCATTTTATGTACTAAAAAAGGTGAAGTGAAAGAGTTTCATGATCAGAGTTTGGTTTCTTTCTTAACAATCGATGGAGCTGTTAACTTTAAATCCATAACAATACTTAGAAACAGTAAAGGCGAGCTTTTTTATTTATTGCAAGCAAATGATGAACTAATAATATTGTCGAGAAATAAGGATCTCAAAATTTTTAAGAAACTCAAGTCTATTTATTCTTATAATTTGATTGATTCGAATTGTACTGGGGACTTGGAATTGGTATTATTAAAAAATGTCAATGGAATGACCGTGGAACAACATATGTCAGTTGACGAAGAATTGAAATTGGAAACCGAAATAGCAGATTGTCTCGAGTCTGTGGACTCCCCCATCGCATATGAATTAAAAAAGAAACTCAATGAGGTTAAATACATCCTACAGTCGAACAAGAGTGCTCTCGACCAAATTTTAAATTTAAGGAGGCAAGTGACTGTCCTGAGTCAATCATTGGTAATATTTTTATTTTTCACTTCTATTAAATTCAAATTGCATTTAAATTTATTTTACTAGCTGAAACTAAAATAGCTTAGCTGAAACTAAATTAGCAGTGTACATGTAGATGTTGTATGGCAGGAGTATTGCAGCTATTGGTAAAATCTAGATAATTAACCGATGATCATCTAAGTATTAAGTTGTTTGTAATAATGTAATGTAATAACCAATAATAGCATGATATAAAGGTTGATGATGATCTGATAAATTTTTTACGGTTTAAGATAAACCCTTATGTGGCTGGCTAGCTGGCTGCTACCAATTAACATTCTACTTCCAGGCTGCGAACCCTCCTGCAACCTAGGTAACCCTGGACTTCATCAGGGACACCACTATATAATTAATAAATGATGACAGATTATGAGAACAGGATTTGTGGTCAACCCATGCTTAGTAAATCTCTGGATCAGCCTAAATGTTTTAAAACAAGGATTAATGACCACTGCATACCAACAACAATTAATACATTTATAGACAAATTAAATCTTATACATATCAATAGTAACCTTATTGATGTTTTGCAAGGATATTCAATAAGGTGTGTATTATTATAAAAAGTTGTTTAGTATTATAAAACAACTAGTTTTCAAATGTATGCAGTATGTTCATTAGTTAATGAAGACAAATTTAGAGAGAGATTCAGAACAGAACAATCAATTTACACAGAGTATAACTGTACAATATAAATTTTTATTAATAACCCCAATAAAGTTGAACTGTGGGTGGGCATAAATAAACAACTTTTGTTTATTAATTTACAGGATAATGTAGCACCGTTGAAGATTCTAGATCTAATGGTAAAAGTTTGCAACAAGAAAATGGTTTTCCTGATTAAAGTGAAAAACACATATAAGGAGTATGTATGATGATTATAATTTGTTAATATTATGAAATATATTGTCTGTGTTAGGGCAGACAAAGACTACATACCCCGATCCTGTGGTGGGTTACTGGAATTAGAAATGACTGAACCTGGCAGTGGCAGATTGCCATATGGCAATGTCTGCTTAGATTGATGATGATGATGATGATGATAAATATTATGAAACCATGTTCCAAAAGACCTAGTAGTCTCTACAGTCAATTTGCGACATTTCTAGTTATTAAATTTGCTGATAATGTCATGCTATAATTGTAGGTTTTATTATGACTAAGAATTAAGCCTGCTAGATTCACATGTTTTTTCGGGGTGGCCCAACTAGTTTCGGACCTCTACAAGGTCCTTCCTCATGATATTGACTGACTGGACTGGTGTGGACTGGAGACTGATTGGACTGGTTTTATCATGTGTACCCTCGCTTGTTATGTAATATTTTCTGTGTCTAATTTCATGCCTTTTTTTCAGGCCCATTATTACAGTTAGTGTACTGTTACACAACAATTTTTGCAATTCATTATCATATACTACCAAATTATTTAAATATTTACCTAGTAGTCAATTGTATGAGGAAATGGAGGATATTTTAATTAAAAGCCCTAATGAATACTGGGTAGCTGTCGTGATCTCTATAAAGGAGTTTAAAAATTTGAGCAATGTTAAAGATAACATAGACTTTAATATTGTTTTGTCATATGAAATACAAGGAAGGGGTTGTTCAATATCTTATGGCAATGTGAATGTACCAATTTTTGATATTATGGGAAATATTTCTGATGTTTTTAATGCTATTGGTTTAACTTCTTTTGGTGAGTATAAAACACTCCCGCGTTTCACCAGTTGGGTAAACCTCCCACTATGGAATAGATGGTGAGCCTATTGCACCGGGCACATATCCAGACTCCGAGCCACTACTAGAAAATCAAATTTAGAAAAATTTAATAGTGCTCGACCCGGAGATTCGAACCCAGGACATCCCGATCGGCAGTCGCAACTGCAACCTACACAACCAACGAGGCAGTCAGTCTTTCTGGAATAATTTAATTAATCATCATACTTTAGTGAAATATGCACATTATTGAATTAATCACTTTAGTAACGTGTGATCAGAGGTCAATACTCTAATGTTTTTTAATTCATGTGATTAGAACTTTTTATATACCACCTGAATTACCTGATATGATTTATCCATTATTAACGGGATATATTTTTAATTATAGGCATGATACAAAGTTTGTTTGGAATTTATCTAAAATGAATACAAAAATACATAATAATGTAAAAAACATGCATTCATGTTAGTGATGAAATTTGTGGCTGACAATGATGTACTACTGACAACCATTGCTGGCAGTGATGTTCTATAAATTATACCAAAATCTGTTATCGTTTTTATTGTCATGACCATACTTATTTGAAAATTGTATATTCCAGATGAAAAAATGCTGATATTGGCTATGTTAGCGACCACTGAAAAATCGACTTTATTGCTCAAAGAAATAGGCTCAAACACATCTGAGCAACTCAGATTATCTCAATTGTTCTGTGATCATTTGCATATGGATTCACTTGCTAGTTTTAGCAATGTGGCAATTCACAAACAGTCACCACACCACATACTCCATGGAATAATGACAATTTTTCATCCCAGTATTTGTGATTCTAAACAATTGCAAAATGATATGCGAATTGATGTCTATGCAAGGTATGTATTTTGCATTTTTTTTTATATATCAATAATTAATCTAGTTTTATTAAAACCTATTTAAACAGGATGTCCTTATAAATCAACCTATTTACTGAAAAGGGTGTATTTAATACTAAATATTTTACTGATTAATATTTGTGTTTTCAAACATTGTCCCAAAGCAGGTAGCATACCTATGCTTATAAATAGCAATCAAAGCTTAGCATTCGATGATCTTTGTGTCTAGTTACCTCTATAATACAAGTGAACAAGTGAAGTTATTTCTTAACAAAACATGTCAATTTCATTTTCAGGTCTCAATTTCAGGTTCAGGCCTTAATATACTCAATTTCTAATATTCCGCATAGACTAATTGTGTTCACACCAAATATAAGAGTAACACCTAAATCTTCTTGTAAAGGGAATTTACATTGGGACTATTATTCCGATAAACAGAATTTTGATTTTTCTCTGTGCTCTGCTTCACTTTTAAAACAGCTTTCATTGACACAAGAGTATTTAGAGAACTGTAGATCAGTAACTAAATCATCTACAGATATCAATATATTTGCAATGGGTTTTGATAAATACTCAGACTACAGGAACAAGATGTTAGCTGAAATTGACAATTGTGTTGAGGTATTAACAAAATCGAGCTTACATAAAGACATTTCGGAGGTCATGGACGTTGAATAAATTTTATAGTTTTGTTATATATAGTTAATTGTACATATTGGTGGCCTCGTTGGTCGAGTAATTCCAAGCGCGACTGTCTATCGAGAGGTCCTGAGTTCAAATCACAGGTTCGGTATTATCATATTTTCTAGTTGAAATTTATAGTAGTAGAATAGATTTGTGCCTGGTTTATGGCAGTAGGCTAACACCCTATTCCATTGCGGGGCGTAAATGTAACTGGTGAATTGTGGGAGTGTACTACACTTTTCTGCCTACCTCTTCAGCGATTACAAGCGTGATGTTACGTTTAATAGTATATATCATATGTCCATACATTTGTAATTAATTTTCATAAATCCACATACTGTGGTGTTAAAACTTTTTAATATGTTGTATTTTAATTATACATTAGAGCCCCTGTTTAAAGAGATATGAATGAGCAACAAGTAATCCTTATCATCTTCAATGCTTTTATGAGTCTACTTTTGGACAGGTTTCTTTTCAATGAAGAACAAATATCTGAATTGTGATTGCATTGTAAATCTTAAGGTCCACCAAATGCTCGCTTTTACTGAGTGCCATATAAAATTTAGTTAATATTTGGATGTAAATAATAAATTTGTGTTATGTAATAATTAATAAAGTGTAATATAGACAAATATGAGATTCTGTATAAGTGATATATAAATCTGTCTCAAACAAACAAATTATAGTTAAAAAAAACTAAAAAGCACACTTTTATAGCTAATGAAACAAAAAAATTGAAAAATTATTTTTAATATAAAACTGAAATGTTTGCCGAAAATATTAATGTTACTGTTCTAAAAGTGTGGGATGTTTGTACAATTTTTTAAAATTAAATATGCATTTCAAAGTAAAATTAGTATAAAATCATAATTGATATCATTTGAACTGTACTTTGAATAGTTGGACAACGACTATTAATCAACTTCGGCTATTATAATTTTTTTTTCATGTTATTAGTCAAATTTGTTCAGGATTCAACTTACCATCTCATCTTATATATTCATAGTTTTTCCTATTTACTAACTATATTGTGTCTATGAGGAAAATTTGTCAGCCAAAAAACCTGAAAAGATGTGTACTGTGCCTTCCCATAATGTGAGATATAAATATTCCGGGATTACTGAGCTGTATAATGTATTTGAAGATTATGAAAAAGGAAGACATATAAAAGGTTTGATAAAAATAGACAATTTAATTTGTTTTTTCACAGAAAGTGTTATCCTGCTTTGCCAATGTCTGCCAATGTAGTGCAGGACTTTTTGTGTGTATTCTATAAAATACAATAGAAAACCAAGTATAATTTATGCAATGCAAATATGAATAATCTTTTTTGGGGGTCAATAAAGTCCAATGGGTTATCTATGTAAGCCCTAATTATTAAAAGCCCTAGCGGTGAGCATTAGAATTATTTATTGTGGTTTATTTATTTGATTCAAAAATCCAAGCTTATAATTACCTAACTATAAATGCATCTGAACTGTTACTTTACAACTTTTATTCTTCTTGGAAATATAAAGGTCAACTCTTGAGCTTAAATGTTCATTTAAAACTAGGGTGTGTTAGATTTTACTGTATAATAAAGTAATTTTCATACCATTGTAAGCAAAACAACTTTTGAAGATGCATAACTGATTTATCTTGTGCTATTGTTACTGATGTAGCATTGTAAAATAGATACTCGAATGTCATCTATTCTGTGTTACTGATTAAATCATTTTCGCATTTCAATTGAGCATTTAATGTTACATAACAATTGTCACCTTTTTTCTGTATATGATTGTAACGAAATAACTTCTGGATTCTGGAGCCATCGAAACATTCGTCTGTATACATGAAAATCTATTGCTATAAATATAGGGAAGGCGATTGCACGTAGGGAATGGTAAGGCTGGAGATATTTGGTGTTTGATGCCCTCCGACCACCCTGTAAGTTATCTGACATGACTACGTAATAATATTACAGGGTGATGTAGAATTTCGTAACGCGTTGAAGTTGAGCAGTGTCATCGCAGATTGTTAGTGTCTCCTATATGCAGACATTTGTATGTTATTACTAGCCGACAAGCCTTATATAAAATGAAAGAGGGAAAATAAAAAGAAATATATCATTCACTGTTATAAAACAATAATTTAATATGTAACCGTATCATATATTTATTTTGGAACAACACTTAGTACAAATTTTTGCTTAAATAATAATAAATAAAATAAAACATATTTTTAATTAATGTTATGTAATGATAAATAATAGACTTATCTATGTGGACATATGTATGAATAAAATTTTACTAATAAACTACTAAGTACTTAACAATACTGTTTGTAAAGAGCAGATTCTAAATCTGACTTGTTACATTTAATATTTTCATACTTTTTTTATTGTTAGTCTTAACGTTTTTAACAAATATGTAAAACAATAAATTGCAGTGTAAAACTCTGCAATGCTAACAAATGTCTTATCATTTAATGGTCCACTTCATTGACATTTAATTAATATTATAATAAAATGTTGAACAAAGGTTATAAATTATTATACCCGGTTTCTCCTTTATTATGTTTCAGCACCACTAAATCAGCTTTTTATAAATACAACTATTTTTTAAAATAATAACCCACAACCATAATATTCCCATAACGTTGTCCACAAGCAATCTTATAAAAATCCGTCTAAAATTAATTACACTACAAATAGTTGTATAGAACTTACATAAATATAGTGAAAACTATTACGGTAGACTGCATAAGACGAAAGTCCAAAACATTTATTTTTAGAATAAAAGTAACAAAATCGTAACAAATTTATTTGATATATTTATTAATGTAGGTACTTATTAATATTATTCAATCCTATTAGGTATGTAAGGGTACTATTTCTTCGCACTCGTTACCTTCTGCCTACTCCGATCCTCGTCCTAGAAACATATTAAAAATATTTTGGTGGTCCTATCTATCATGCATGGGATGTGCACTCCACCGAAATGTTCAACAGGCCTCGATGGCCTCAAACATTTTAACACACTCGTATTTAACTTCATTGGATAAAGTATATAGGTATATACAAAATTTGGAGAAAAACGGACGCATATAAGATATTATGCTGTTTCTTATATACCTACCTATTTATGAGACAATAATAGTATTAACGTTATTAAAGAATGTAACTTATATTTCTTATTTAATACTTGTTATTTGATAAATCACTAAAATAATAGGATCGCTTGTAGCCAACATCAATATCGATATAATATTTTTGCTCTGTAACATTAAACGGAGAGGGTAACATTTACAAATATGTCCAATTTACGAACTTTATTTCAATACAAATAAAGTTTCAGTCGTTTGTAATACTATAGTAGTCATTAGCGAAAAAATTTATAATTCAAACGGAGACTGAAAATTTAATTAAAGGAAATTATTTATTTAGATATTATTAAATTAAAAGGTAATTATGTAGGTATTAAAAAACATACATACTTTAAAATAAATAAATACTCGTCAATGTAAAATCATGTTTATGCAACCCAATCTTTCATACAAAAAAACGTGTAAGTACGTTCATAATTTTTTTAAACGTAATAATCGTTTTAACATCCACCATTATTACTATAACATATTATACATTTGTTATACGAGAACTTTTTACCAAATTGAATTGACGAATATCCCGCCCTCTTGAGCCATCTTTCTTCAGCTTGTATAAAGCTGAAGAAACATGGCTTGTATTTTACTTTCATTTTCAGTAATTGTTACGTATTAATTGAACATTGTTACGTGATAAGAAATCTTAATCACTAACCAGAAAGGTTTTAGTCGAGTTTCCTTTAATATAAATTATGTAAATCCTTTTCCATTACTGCAGTTCGTCTTTGGAATACTCTTCCTCTGAATATTCGTCGGGCTCAATCTTAGACTCTTTTAAAACCCAAATTAAATATTACTATTTGGATAGCTGTTGCACATAAAATGTTTCATTTATTTACCATTATAGATGTTATCATAATTAGATTATTTATTAGCTGTAATTTTATCGATTGTACACTCCTACTCCTATTACTTGTTTACATTTCTTCTACCTGGAGGTTGCCAGGAAGAAATCGCTCTGATAGCGATAATGCCGCCTTTTTAACCGACTTCCAAAAAGGAGGAGGTACTCAATTCGATTGTATTTTTTTTTATGTTTGTTACTTCGTTTCTCCGAACTGGGTGAACCGATTTTGATGATTCTATTTTTACTCGAAAGGTGGTACTTCCCATTTGGTCCCATTTAAATTTGGTCCAGTTCTGACAATGGCATCTATGACAAAACCGCATAAGTCTTAAATTTGCATTAAGTGTGCGCGCGACAGATGGACGGATAACTCAACATCGCGTCAACCGATTTCGATGATTATTTTTTTATTAGAAAGGGTATACTTCAAAGGTAATCTGACGAGAATTTGGTTAGATTCTGATTATGGGATCCATGAGAAAGTAACGGAACTCCTCAATTCTTAGGAGCTAATTAACGATACTTGTCCGATCTTTTATAGGCTATCCGGATATGGTCAAGTAATAGCCGTAGTCGAATATGACGATTAATGGAACTCCGTAAGTTGAGTTAGGCAATTCTCACTAATTCCGTTTGTTTCATTTTACCCCTTAACGTGTACACTCGAGTTAACTCGAGCGCGCTAAACTGGGCAAACTGTACACACTCGAGATAATTCGAGCGGTGTTGTACTTTATGGTGTTATAATTTTTCACACTCGAATGCAATCGAGAAATGGGATTGTAAGCTATAACACTTACTTAATATAAACTGTGCATTAAGGGCTTAAACGGCACTGTCTCATAGGAGCAGCACGTTTAATGGATCTACTCATATGCAGACAAATTAATGTACTTCAGATTCACTATAAATCTAAAAATAAACAAAAATTTTAACAAAACAAAAACCCGACTTCCTAAAGAAACAAATTAAAATGCACTAAAAACTAAAAAAAATATTCGTCAAAGTCAATCAAATTATTACGATAATATAATGTAGGTACAACTATTGTTATTTTTGGAGTCGGTGTCAGC
>DWDV01001876.1:0-12415 GCA_018245615.1 Mimoniades ocyalus | reverse complement strand
CTGCGGCTGCGGCTGCAGTCGCTGCGCAAGCTGTCGGGCGTGTACGCGCTGAAGCTGGGCGCGGCCGTGGCGCGCGCGGCGCCCGCCGGCCTGGCCGCCGCCGCCGCCGCCGCCGCCTCCCCGCAGGTGCGCCCCGCGTCGCCGGCACACCTCACGCACGCAACACGACTCGATCGTTCTGTCCTACTCATATTACTGTGTGTCCGTTCACCGTATTGGGTGGTCCGTTAATGTACTCTCAAATATTTCACACTCCAGTTCTATATTTTATACTTCGAGTCCTTATTCGATTTTTAAATATCTCATTATTAGCAAAATAATTATTAAAACAAAGGAGTACATTTGTCACGCTTCCATTTTTGTAACAAAATATCAAAATGACTATTATTTTTACAAATTACACATATATTTTTAAAATTCTTAAATTTATTACACGTGTTATGTTAAATATTTTTTTTAAGTTCACTGTTTATAATTGAATACATAAATAGAAATCGTGATATAAATTATTATTTATTGGGTGTAGACGAGCCCGAGCGCGGGTTCCCCCGCTTCACACTGCTTTAACACACACAGCACTGAGATGTTATTGTTGAGTAGGTATTTGTAGCGAGGAGACATTGCGAGCAAGCTTTAGTTAGGAATTGTCTTGTGCCCACACGGTTTAATGACAACACAGTATTTACAACAGTTTAGGTCTAGACTGTACAAAGTAACTTTGTAACATGTATTTTTGATAAGTATTTACATAGTATTAATAGTTGTTAGGATTACCCCCTCCTCTTTATATATTTCAAACGTTATGCAAACACTGATTTTCGATTTATGCATTTTTTTTCCGTTTCTCATCGACCTGTCACTAAATTCCCATTTAAACATTTGTGCTTTCGTGCGTTGGGAAAAATTTTTGTGAATACTCCCGTTTTTTTGCATTTCATTAAATAAATCTAATTATCGAAAGCACTATTTTTTTGTATTTTTATTTTGCCAATTTTAACAATTGATAATATCAAAAATCAATGAAAATTAGTCACGATGTAGGTAGGATGTACAAAAAAAAATCATTGTTTGCAAAACGTAAGCGCCCCGAGCGCGCGTGCCGAGCGCACCCACGAGCGTAGCCGCTTCGCACCGTACTTGACGTGTTGTCTTTGGACAGCTGCTGGACGACGAGGCGCTGCGCGAGGCGCTGCCGCCGCTGGCCGCGCTCAAGTGAGTACACTGTAGACCACACCCGCGTCTCCTCGGTAATGTATATCGTAGGCACCCTGTGGTTTTGGTTTGTCAAAAAAAATCCCAATTAAATGATATGCCTCTTGATTTATTTACGCCGGATGATTTTCGACAACCCTAGTGCGATGTAGCTCCCGTTTGTGTGGTAAAGGTGTGGTGTGGTGTTAGGGTTGTCGCTTGTCAACTAAATTGTTCACTTATATTAGGGACATTTTATCATATCTCCTGTAGATTTTTTTTTATATTGCAGCGCAACAGAAAGGATTTTTTTTTAAATAAAATGATCATTAAGGCACTTTGCACATGGAGCAACTTAAGTTGAGGCAACTATCAACATTTTAAAAGTTTCCTGTAAAAAAATGATAGTTGCTATAACATTTACGGTTGCCGCAATTTTATGTGTAGTCGGCGACGTTTTGAGCGACATTGGCATTTCCGGGCACAGGGAGAGGGAGGGTGTGAAACTGCCCGACGCGTTGCGATTGACAGTTGCGGAAACCGGCGACTTTAAAAAACGTATATATATACGACTATAATATTTAACAGTTGCTAGTTGCGGCAATTAGGAACTAACCCAGTCATCGATTATAGCAACTGAAAACTTTTGACCATCACCGGAACTCGAAACTCGAGGTGCTATGTGTGCGCAGTCCAATTGAAATATATGTAAACAGCTAGTTGGCAGACAGTTGCCAGTTGCCAGTTGCTGCAATAGTTGCTCCATGTGCAAAGCGCCTAAACCATATGTCTGTGAACTATAATATAAGTCTAAAAATACAAGGAGTGTCAGACACTTTGACAGTAACATAACATAAGAAAGCTGATTTTTGGTGTTACCATATAACAAAACAGGATTATAATAAAAACTTTCAATCGTTTATTTTGAAAAAATGGGGGGTTTAAAATTAATTTGTATACAGATTTAGGTACTAATTTTTATCCATTTTTACAAAGGGGTGGTTTGATACTGGTTAGAATTATTTGGAATAAAAGCCCAACCTCCATACAAAAAGTGGACATCTCCTTTCCCAGTACACAAAGCGGTGGCACTGGTAATATAATATGTTCTATTATTTTGACTCTTAATAAAAAACAAAATTATCCAGTATGTTTGTACTAATGAAATTGTATTGCGGCTTTTTAGTGAGGTGACTGGTGAGTCGGGAAACAATTTTCTCAGTAACACACATTGTACATAACTAGATCAGGCACACCAAATACGACAGATAATAAATCACCTACTGCATTTTTACAGCTTCACCATTTGTAGCACGACGCAAGCTGCATTTTTACAATTATTATAATTTTAAAATTCCTGTAAGCTATCTACCTACCGACAGTTCACGAATGACCGTCACTGTGCATTCGCAGAGATGAGAACGGGCAAGAACAAGACGACGACATAATATTTGAAGATTTCGCTCGATTGCGGTTGAAGGGCGCCGACGCGGACGCTTGAGCGCCGCGGGCCCGCGCCGCGCACGCGCCGCGCACGCGCCGCGCACGCCCCGCGCACGCCCCGCGCACGCCGCGTCGAACGTTCTGCCTGTACAATATATACGGAGAGGGGCGATTCGATGTATTTCGATGTATGGTGCCGCGACTATCGTATTGTAATAACATTTTTCAAATTGGAAAGCGCGCGAATGACCTATATTGAAGAGTCTTATAAAAGTAATCGATGTATATTATATGTGGAAATTTATTTTAAGTAGTAGTGTTATTCATTAAATATACGAGTACAAGTTTAGGTTCTTTAATATTATTTTTTACGTGTACTTTACATCTTTCAATCGTTGGCCATCGACTTTGTTACGTTAATTAGCGATCGATAGTACAATATGTTTGGTAATGTGCATTTAATAGTGTAAAAGTGTTTTGTACCTCTGTATGTAATGTAATTATTTTCTGAAAGTAGTGTTGTATTTATGTATCCTTCTTATTGTTAATGTTGGGTAAATGTTGGAAATACATAATGGCATAATCTCGCCGGCTCGTTTGAGAGCTGCTGATACAAATAAAGAACTGATCAAATTGTACACTTTTAGTCTCCATTACTCACCGCTCGTCACTCTAGAACCCCTTCAATCGTCTTTACCTAATGATGTCAACAATCGTTACAAAAATCTTTACTGAAATCTATATATAGAACTCGTAACTCTACGATTATTGATATTGCCTGGACTCATCAAAAATCCCAATACATAAGCCATAGACAATTAGACATAGAGTAATATTGTTACATGTTTCCAATTATAAGGAGCTTTTTCCGGCTTATGGCCTTAAGAAAGAATTTATAGCAATCATTTACATTAAAGTTGTCATAAATAAACTCTAGAAAGATTTTAATGTATGTTGATGTGTTGCATAGTTATAAATGAATGTTTTTGAATTATATTCAACATTTTGATGTTAATAAAGCGCAAAATCTGGTTCATAATTATTAATATTGTTCTATATCACTTGAGTTAACGACATATATAATAATAATTAAATATATCAATAAAATTAAACTAATAAAAGTATCAACAGATAACAACTTAATAATTATAATACAAATTATTGAATTGTTAATTTGTTTAAGAAGAATATTTTTGGAGAATAATTTTAGTTTCGTACTTATCAACATGTTGAACTGACTCCATCGATGCACTGGGGTCAGGACGACGGTCAAGCACAAAGTTGCTAAAAGCCAGTACACATTATCTTATGAAGTGTTAAACGTGACTGTATACATTATGTTACTGTATAGTAAATGTTAGCGTAATTTATGTCGCATATTTACTTGTAGTGTAAGCTTCATGATGCACAAATATATTTTACTCTTAACACCTCGCTGTACTAAACATCTCCACGCCATTTCTACATATGTCACAGATTCCACTTATGAACCAAGCCTAAATATCAGTATTATAATAGAATCAAACGCTAATAACATTCTTTTCATTGAAATTAAACATTCACATATTATTTAGTTATAAATGTGCATACATATACAAATTGAAATATATATAAATTCAAATAATTTAATACACTGAAATAATTAACAGCAAATTTATTTGTAAATACAATAATTATGGAATGTCATATTAATTATTTTATCTCACATATGAATACACCACAGTTGCCCTTAAAATGTGCAGCATAGAACTCCTTTATAATTGTGATCGGGTAAACAAATCCCATGCGGAAATTTATCTACACAACTGCAGTTTAATTATAGTGTTCTAAACGTTTGGCCGTAATATTTCTTCGAATTTGTTTCAGTGCATATCTTCCTTTCAATGTTTTGTTCGTTGTTTCATATCCGAACATCACTATTTTGTAAGATATCTTTTATGAATAAGTTATAAAGTAGCATAGCAATTTATTACGAAGCTGGCAGGGGAATCAGTTGTGTTATTATTGTTTTATTTCTTTAAATTATATCAATTTTATTATTTATGTAGAGATAGTTATAGGGAAATAAGGGATTTGTATAAATAAATATAATAGACAAATTTATGAAGAATACATGATATAATGGCCAGCTTGCTATTTGCAATTATTGTCCCCATGAATTTATATAGGGTTAAAAATATGTTTGACCTCTTTATAAATTACTATTCATTCTCTGATCGGTCAGCTAATAATTAAACAAAGATATTAAATGAAGAAGGAATACTAATTATAAAGTGAACCTTAGAAATATTAAAGTGTTTTATTGTAATTAACATTTGCGCCGCATTATTGTATATATCTACCCAGTTTAATACAGATAATAACATATAAACTATCAAGGTATCACGAACACATGTCGCAATTTATAAAACTTTGGAAAATGTGCAAATACACGTTTTTTAATTTTACATCGAAACTTTTGATGTATACTTTTTTCAATAAATATTTAACCAGTAAATGTCGGAATTTTGATTTT
Source organism: Mimoniades ocyalus (assembly GCA_018245615.1). Lineage (NCBI taxonomy): Eukaryota > Metazoa > Arthropoda > Insecta > Lepidoptera > Hesperiidae > Mimoniades > Mimoniades ocyalus. Next base: position 7,266 of record DWDV01001876.1, on the reverse strand, counting down.
ACCTCTTTATGACTATACAATTTCTTAGATTTTCAATTATTGTGTAGCATATTCTGTCCATATTAAACATGCAGGTATTTGAAATGTAAGGTTTAATCTGCTGCCAATGTATTCTTTGAATTTCATTATATGTATTACTTTTATAATACCTACGCTGTCGATGACCAAAACTGCTTAGTTGGAAATAAATAAGAATGAATTTACAAAATAATTTACACAGAAAATATGAACTTTTATTGTTTTGAGTACATTTATCATCATCGTCAGCTTTTTGCAATCTACTGCTGGACATAGACTCAGGGGGTTACGCCCATAAAAATTGGAATCCATTATTAGAAATAATTAATTCTACACCAGCTGTAATTCATGAAGCTGCCATGAATTATGTACAAAATGTCTACGCTAAATAAACGAACTACTCGTAAGTTGTAAAAATCTGTAATGTTAATATAGTTGTATATGTATGATAAATAAATAAATCCACGCTGGGCTTGCAGGTTGGGGATCGCATAGGCGGCCAGGGCATTCAGCTGTGCCTAGGCAGACTGCGCCACAGCGCGATCTGCCAGCGCCGGGTTTAGTTGCCTCTACGATACGAATAGTACGATATGCTGTATCCCGGAATCCCGGCACGGGGTCGGGGAACGTATTTTTACTCCGCCCCGACACGGAGGAGTCATTGAGTATATTAACACAATAAAAATTATACAACACATAAATATAGTTTTAAAATGTGGTTATTATTTATTCCTCATCAAACAAAATCGGGTGTTCTGTTTGTTTATCTAAAGGAAGATAATTCTCTTTTGTCATTAGTGATGGTCGGTTATCCGTTGAAATCACAATGCTAGTCGATCACGGCATAATTATTTACAAAAGATCATATCTTTCATACATTACTACAGTATACACGTCTATGCAGCGTACGAGGGAGATACGCTTCTATTAAATTTGACTTAGACCTTCATCGTTATAAACTTTTCAATTAAAATTATTCCTTACTTACAATTGGAAAACTTTATTACAACAACATTTCAATTCGAGCAGAATATAGTAAGTACATAAACATAATGAAACTAGTGTGTCCAAAATCGAATTTGCCGCCAAAAGCAAATGAAAAAGTAATAATATCTGACTCTTTACTTGTATATATAAAATATTTTTTTAAACTTTATTACGTTTTACGTTGATAAAATATACTAATGTGTTATAAATATAATAATATTCCTCTTTACGTAACTTTGTTTGTATTATCCACAATCAAGTAGTGATTTGAATAAAAAAAAAACTACGTTAAAATGTCAAACTTGACAACAGTAGGTAATCTGGTCTGAGACTTCAGAGTCTGAGGTCTGTCGCCCTGTCGGTGACAAGTAAGCTTGTTTGTTTTCAGGTTATGTTTAGTTTTTGGAATATAACGTAATGTAAAGAAAGAGTGTTGTGGTTTGAATATTATATGAGATTATTATAAGAGTGAGAAATGACTAAAAGTTGACTATGCCATGTAGGAACTCTGTAAAGTCGTATCTTCTATAGTGGTTAACAATACAGGCGCAGTGTTGATCATAAATAACGAAGTATCTCTCTATCAACAATAATGAGTTCAGTTCGAAATTTATCCAAGAAAGAGCTCGAGGAGCTCCGTAAGAAGGAAGAAGAAGAAGCAGCTGCACATGTAAGTTGCCACAATAATATTAATTGTAGTAGTTAAATTGGTCTAAATGGAAGAAAATGAACCAACCGATTGCATTACATTACAAGTGAAACATATTTTCGTGTTTTCAACTGTATTGTCCAAATTTAATACGTCCTGCTGCCAGCATTGGTCTCAAGTGCAAAGTGGACTAACTGCAACATAACTTTTTCCTGAAGCATATAAAGTCATGGTCACTTATTAAAGTCTTGACTATACTCAGTGGCACTCAATGTAACAGAGCTAATGCAATTGTTACAACATCAATCTACAAATATTACATCAGTGGGTTATGTGTAAAAGTTACTTGGTTAATGTAATGGGAGGAGCACAGGAGCACCACAATAATTTTGCCATCAAGGTCATCTATTCACATATTATGTTGATGGTGTTCCTGTGCTTTGTTTGTCAGGCTGCTTCTATAGTTGTTTCTTTGCCTCTAGACCATATGGGATTTTTGTCACCATATTATCAGGACTGTTGGAATATAGTATAGTGTGCTAGCCTTATATTTGGCAAATGCTCCCCAAAATTTTTCTTACAATAAGTTTGGTTAGATAAAGGAGATTATGGCTGTAATGTTACAATATAATATAATTATTCTTTATTGTACACTAAAATACAGCATTATAGAGGCAACACAGATTTCGCAAAGCGAAAAATATACAAAGGACTCTCTTATTATTAACAAGTGATGTCTTTCTAACAACTGTTTGATAGGAGAGTAGAATAAAATAGTAATGTTCAATAAAATAATTTAAATTGACTGGTAACTATACTGATCTGAAGTGGCAACAAGCAGAGTACCTGTGACATCTATAATATCTAGTACACTGTGGTGTGTCACACTTTTGCTCAGTGCACTATGTGCCAAAATCTTAAATACAACAAGCAAAAAAACTATTTACAAAAACAGATTTAATAGTTGTCTAACTGAATTATTGCTTTTTTTATAGGTTTTCAAAGAGTTTGTTGAAACTTTTCAAGAAGTGCCCAGTACTACGTCAAAGATCTGGGTTAAGGCAGGCACTTATGATGCGGGAGCAAGGAGTGAGTTTAAAAGTGTGATTATTTGTTATTGTAAGAATATTTGTAGTTTTCAATTTAATTCAAGAACATAATGATAACTGATTTTGAACACAGGGTCACAGGGATAATTTAATTTGTATTAAATAAAAAACTTGTTAACATCTATTCAAATGGTTAAAGATAAAAAGAATGTAACATCATACCTGTAATCCCTGAAAAGGTAAGCAAAGGTGTATAATATACAATCATGCTTCACCAATTACTTTACAACCCGGCATAGTATGGGTGAATCTATTAAGATAGAGTATGTAGAAAATCTTCAATAATGGTCATTATCAACAATATATGTACAAGCTAATTGAATAAATTTTATTAATGAAACAGTTATAGATATTTTTGTATGACATCATTTTGTATGTATCAGTGACCTTTTATTTGTTGCAGTTTTATTTTAAAAAAAAATATTATAATAAATAATAATATATCTTGAGCCATATAGCTTATTTTTGGCACGACATTATAATTTAATCAGGCTTTCAATGTTAGTAACAAATGCACCTTTATAATCACTGCTTTCACATACATATAATAATTTATATTACTGTTATATGTATAAAAATGCAATGATATTTTTCAACATTTAAAGTGTCATATGTATGTGTGAATGAGAACATCCAATATCCAAATATGTGTAATACCTTGAAAAAAGCACCATATAATAACTACTTATAAATTAACACATCCATATAATGAAATAAGAATAAATGTTTGGTGAGATGTATTTGTTCACCATAGTAAAACAATCTTGTAATTTATTCCAGGGGAAGATACATCAGAGCGAGGAAAACTTTACAAGCCAACATCTCGTTTGGATGATAAGCAGAGAGGCAATGATACGGATGTGGTCCGTAACATATCACAGCGGTCTGAGCCGTCTGGCCGTCTGCGCAGTAAACCCGCCAAAGATAAAAAGAAGAGTAATTTGGAGCTATTTAAGGAGGAGCTTAGACAGTTCGTACTTACTATATATGTATAAAATATAACATACAGCATGTAATGGTACTTTAGAAGCTTCTTTGGACACTTGTCATTTCATAACCTCATTCATTATCTAACAACATGTGACGCTTAGGCGAACAAAAAATGTATGTATGTATTTTAGGGCAAAAATTTAAAATAATTCACTTTGTTGATACTGCTAGTGCCATTTTTATTTAAAAATAAACAGTCAAGTTGCAGATCTGGGTAAATTTATAATCCAGATGAGCTGATGAAAATAAATCAGTATATAGACTATAAATGTTTCACAACTCACACTAGCATGGATAGTTTATTCATCATTTAAATTTTATTGGAATGTATTATGATGAATGTTATCGTAGAATACAGGAGGAGAGATCCGAACGTCACAAGTACAAGAATGTGTTGCGGGATCGCGGCGCCATCGGCTCCGAGCCCTCGTCCGAAGCGATGCCGGACGTCGGCTCCTACGACACGGGCGACCCGAACACCACCAACTTGTACTTGGGCAATCTTAATCCAAAGGTGCGTTTGGGTCATACTAGTATTACAAATGCGAAAGCATGTGCAGAAGCGCGGCGGGTCTGGAAGGATAGAGATATTGGGCGCTCGGTGTTCTCTGCCCACCGCATTTGGTACTTGCCATGACGATATGTATGTATGTATAAAATCATGTTTCTTATTAATCTCCTTGGTGTAATCGATAAAAACTGAAATGTGAACGTAGTCACGCAAAAATGTATGTTTTTCAATGCAATAATTCTAAGAAAATTGAAGGAAAGTGGATAATTTTGAACATTTTAGGTTTGTACTTTGGGTCTGTCATAATATTAAAACGTGATTTTAAGATGTGACAAAAGGTTCCCACGTAGTTCCACGGCTGTATGGGGTTCTCACGTCGTTTAGTAGGTTACCATGAAACTATAGAGCGCGGTGTTACTTACACTGTTGTATTATTGGCAATATACCTACAAAACTACGAGCATAAGCACCTGATGTTACCATATGTTTGTTGAGATTAAAATGAGCAAATTTTGGTAGATAACAGAACAGCAGCTGATGGAGATATTCGGGCGCTACGGGCCGCTGGCCAGCATTAAGATCATGTGGCCGCGCTCCGACGAGGAGAAGGCGCGCGGCCGCAACTGCGGCTTCGTCGCCTTCATGTCGCGCAAGGACGGCGAGAGGGCGCTGCGGTGCATCAACGGTGAACTACGATTAAATGTTTTGTCTTACATTATCTGCTAATATGTAGTAATAGTTGAACCACGCTCAACGATTAATTTAGGATAAAAAAGAGTTTCAAATATCCATATATGTATAACATGTTAGGGTCTACAAAATCTGAGCGTTCTTAGCTTGTTATAATTATCTATATAGACAAAAATGTCAATTTAGATAATTTCCAAGACGACAGCAACACTTATTTGTATTGAAATGCTAAATCGTGAGTATTTGAAAGATAACTGAAATAATTATTTAATTTAATTACAGATGGCTTGAATTGCCTAAAAATGTTTTATACTAATGTAATATAGTCATGTATTTGTGAATTAAGGCAAAGAGGTAATGAACTACGAGATGAAGCTGGGTTGGGGTAAAGCAGTGGTAATCCCGCCGGTGCCGATCTACATCCCGCCCGCCCTGCAGCAGCCCAGCAAGCCGCCGCCGCCCTCCGGCTTGCCTTTTAACGCTCAGCCACCAAAGCATGCCGCTAATAAGGTAATCAATACTATTGATTATGATATGATTTATGACATGTATATGAAAATTATTATTGCTGAAATGTTAAGTAGAATTACAATCTATTTCATTTGTTCACTGCTGTGTCTAAAACATTTAATCCAACCTCATGTTTTATTAGAAGTGTTGCAAATCTCTAAGTTGGACTCAAATTAAGCGATCTGATACCTTAAAGTATGCAACAGGAAATCACTGGGCTTTGGAGGCCAATCACTAGGTGGGCGGGCTCTGATTGGGGAGGTTATTGTCTGGCAATGGACATCCAAACGCGGATAGATGAGTGGATTATTAGTTATCGAACTTAAAACAGTGATTTCAATAGGAATTCAATAGCAATTTAGGAATTACTAAACAATGTTAATATTCCTGTTTCAGATCCCACGTTTGCGTCCCGGTGAATACTATCCCAGTGATCCGGAAGATGCCAAACTCTATGATCAGGTACCGATGTTAAACAAGCGTTGTTATTTCGATTATTTTACAATTTAAAGCGTAACATCATGACTGTTATCCTCGAAAGAGATTGGACAATTTAAAATTAAACAACATACATTTTTTTCCCTTTATAATATACGTTAATGGCACAATTAGGTAATGACTCTACAGGAACAGATACATAATGTATACTTATTATATTAAAAAATAAATGCCATCCAAAATACTCCACACAATTAGTGGGAAAAATGTAAAAATACATTGATGTAGTGTGCATTCTTGTTAGAGAAGTGTGCCTGTATACAGCATAACTGTTAAAAATAACAATATAAATTTTCAAATTTCAGATTTTATTGCAATCCATTGTCAAAGTTGTGGTGCCGACGGAGAGGTAGGAATATTTTTATTGCCTTGTACTCTTCTAAGTTAGGTTGTTCATTATTGCCAACACAATTTTATAAATCATCGATGTGAATAATCCCAGTAAAATAATATGTTGCTGTTACTGGTTGCTATTATTCTTGTGGACTTTTGTTGGGCGCTGGTCTCTTCACGCGAACCAAGAAACCTAGTGATTTCTCTAGGCCTTTGCTTCATTTAGTACGGCCAAGTGTTACCGGTGTGAACGGTGTGCCTTAAATATATGAAGCTCTTCATAAGGATTTCGATGAAAGCTACTGGCTGTTAGTGATAAAAATCGAGACCGAAAATTTGTCACTTGCACCCAGTATGACAGAACTCTTGACAGAATTTTGGCAATGTACTGTATTGTAATATACTGTCTTGTACGTTCTACAGACGCGTTCGAATTTCTCATAAATCATATATTGTAATATGACTGGCAGGAATATATTGATGCTCATTCACCGTATGGTGGAGTTCGTGATCCGCGAGGGCCCCATGTTCGAGGCGATCATCATGAACAAGGAGCTCAACAACCCGTTCTTCCGCTTCCTGTTCGAGAACCAGTCTCCGGCGCACGTGTACTACCGGTGGAAGCTGTTCTCCATGCTGCAGGGCGACTCGCCCAAGCAGTGGGCTCTGGAAGACTTTAGAATGTTCCAAGGTGCGGTACTTTTCTTGTTCCGTTATACATCAATCATTAATATTTTTTTTACAATTAAGATTGTTTACCTAGGTACCGGTTTCAGAACATTGATGAATATACGAGTGCGGTTGGGTCTAGTCAGCCATTCGTAAAAGCAGACATGCCAGTTGTCCACAGCACATGTCCATATATAAGTTGATTTACGAAAGTTTTTCAGTCTATATCAGTGATCCAGTTTGCTACCCTTGTATTAAGTTTAAGTCGGTTAAGGTTGAGTATTGCAAAATGCTGTTAGTTA
>DWDV01001875.1:0-12416 GCA_018245615.1 Mimoniades ocyalus | reverse complement strand
GTAAACGTAACTGGTGAAACGTGGGAGTGTTCTACATTCCTCTGCGTACCTCTTCGGGGATTACAGGTGTGATGTTAAGTTGTTACGTTCGCTATAACTATGGAGGAAAACCATTGTAGGAAAGTCTAAAGTTCTCTAGAATGATTATTAGATGCTTCTCATTATGGTCTCTAAGGGATGAAAACACTAAACAAGCTTTTCCCAGCGGAGTAAACTAGGGTCTTCCCAGTGTCATTCTGTGTTCACTGATCATTGACATTGAAGATGTCTATGATGATATCGATGTGTCCAACGGACATAAATATTTACTGCATCAACGCTCGTGTGTAAACGCCCTTAAATATATTTTGCAATTAAGAAGCTGAATAATAAGATACGTCCATCAATCTAGCTTAATTAATTGCACATAATTAACCTTTAAATGTTGATTTATATGTTAATTATATACACACATCTTTTTTTGTGTACATATATGTATACCGCTCTGAGCATATATTTATATATTCAATAATTTTGGAGTTATGCGTTGGTCCAGTGATTAGCGTACGGAATTTCTGAACCTTCTTGCGGCTTCGATTTCTACATAAGACAAGTACCGTACATGTCTTGTGTAGAAATCGAGGACTTTGCTTTGACTCAATGTAAAATAATAATAGTAAGGTATTTATACATGTCTACTGTCTGGTTATCGTAACACAGACATTACTTTCTTAAGATCAGGTCGCCGTATGTGGGGTTTGCCAACAAATTATTATGAACCATTTTAACGTTACCTTGCTATACACACTTCTATCGGAATGAGAAGGGCTAAGGCCGTAGTCCGCCACGCGGCATTAGTACCGGGACTCGAGTATTATTTATTATTTGCCTTCGTTCATTACTTCAATGCCGAATTAATACGATCCAATCCGTACGCACGACATGTAGGCGCGGCGTCACACACAAAAACGCACATTCCGTCGTGTCGCGTGTTGGCCACGCGGCGATGCTTTTTGCTGCTAATAAATGAATATGCAATTTATAATAATCATCCAACCGTCTTGTAGTGACGATGACTTGAGTCAGGCTAAAGCGCCTTACGCACTGGCGGTATGTTACGATTTTTTTTTGACGAAAGTGAACATTGGAAGCGGAGGTATAGGTAATCACAGGATTTATTCGAGACAGGTCATTCTGTCTGCTGAACCTATGGTCGTGGGTTCGATTCTCATCAAACTAATGTTTGCATAAAGAGTATAATCCGTCTGTATACAATTATCCGTATAAGTAGTTATTTGTAAATATATAGGTACTAGTCGTTTATTAGTTGATTGATTCAAATGGCATTGTGTGAAGGTGTCTCATGATAATATTAAAAACAAGGTATATTTACGTATGCATCTCGAAATGTATGTATGCATGTGGCATGTACGTTTATCAGCTGTCTAGTAACCATAGCATAGGCTCTGGTCTATTTTAGGCGGGAATTGCCTTGTGTGAAGTTATTTTATTGCACACTAAAAACAAAAAAAATAAGTTCAAAAATATCAAACAGTAGCATGCAATAGGCGACCTTATCGTTCATGCCGACCTATGTGCGTCTAAGGAAAACAATTTAATGCAGAAAGAAACCATTCACATCATCTTGTGAACACTTCTCGGGGCACGACTGTGTGTGTTACTGCTAAAGACTGCGAAAGAGTGGAACTGCCTGCCAGAGTCTATTTTTCCCGATTAGTAGAAATTAGAACTATTTGAAATAAAAATGAATAAGCAATTTCTACATTCTAGGCTGGCATCTTGCTTTCCATCAGGTGCTAAAAAAGTAGAATTGTGTGTAGGGTACATTAAATTGGGGTAATAAATCGCGCGTGTTCATTGTCCATCTGGCGTTCTAATCGCGTGCGGGTGCCTCCTTGTACATTGAAATAATATTGGAATTGGAATTAACTGGAAAATTAATGGATTTAATGGAATGTCGTGAAGTACCCGTTTACTAGTAGTTTTTTTAAGGTTAAAGTTGATATAATGGAATAGATATAATTATAGATTTTGTATTGTGTTCAATCTTCACATTCTGAGAACACACTGTTGTCCAGTGGTGACTGGACCTTCAATTTTTGGGATTATGTTTGAAAAGACATTAAACTTGTCACTCATACCTTGGAAGACTTTGAATCTTTTTAAAAGATTACCGCTACTGCTGCCCAATTTTCTAATTTGAATTATCGTATAAATTGTAAAGTATTTAAAAGACTTTAGCATTCAATGAACGTATATCACGTGCATTGTTACTGTTAACATTCATCAGTTAATTCATTCATTCATTACATGCATAGGCTTCACACACCATTAAAATAAGGGTAGGTCGATATAAATAAACTTGCGGGAATATTCCAGTACACGTCTAAATTAAGAAATCAAGGGAATAATATCCTTGTAAACTGTATAGAACATCTACATATATATAGGTGTTATATTGGCTGATGGTGGAAATGGATGTATTCAAAATCGGCGTGCGTTCACAAACAGGCCGCTGAGTGACAGAGATATTTTGCAATCGGTCCTCTCTGTTTATCCCATAAGAGAACTTCTGTGATAACTTTACAATACAAGTATACAGCGTGCCGCATCACCAACTCTTGGAACATCTATCGGTTGTATTGTAACATCGCATCCGAGAATTCGTTGCGTTGGTTGCAACAGCGCGTCGCAATTGCGTTATGCTGACTGGAGCGGAACGCGTGTCATCAGTTCCTTCATTGAAATTATGACGGTTGTTTGTGCGATTTCACGCGCTTTCATTTTAACTGACTAATTTCATCGTCATCACCATCAACTGTATCAGTCTGTTGCCACGCGCAGCCTCCACTGATAACCACCATCCCGCCCTTTCATCGTCACAACGGGCATCTACAATCAGATTAGGTTGTCCACGTAGTCTGTATTCAATATGATTCGCTTATCGACATAAATACGTAAACGTAACATCACGCCTGCAATCCCCGAAGAGGTAGGCAGAGGAGTGTAGTATGCGCCCACGTTTCACCAGTTAAGTTTACGTCCCACTATCGGATTGATGGTGAGTCTATTGCCATACACCCGGCACGTATATACACTTGTAGCCATTACTAGGAAATCTAAATTAGAAAAATCCAGTAGTGCCGACCCGGGATTAGAACTCAGGACCTCTCGAGCAGTCGCACTTGCTACCAAACGAACACGAATAACGAAGTAGTCATACTCGTGCTTATCACACAAATATAAATAAATAAATAAACTAATTATAACTTGTATAGGCTGAACACTTCTCCTAAACCGTTTGTTACATATATTTTGCTACCTTGTGACCGTACCTTGATAACGTACTATGTATAGCAACAATGATGTGGTGTGGTTTAGATGTTAAGGACATTTAGCTCTTATAATCTCCCGTCTAGACTTTTACGTCATATAGCTAATACCCGTGCTCAATGCGTCCTTAATCCACTTAGCGTTCTCTATCAGATACGGCTTTTTCTGTTCTTATATTCGCTTGAGTTTAATAACTCTGTCGATCGGAGTGGCGTGACGTACGGGCGTAGTGCAGAGTTTTAATGGCATAATGGAATTTATTCTTACTTATGTTCCAGGAACGATTGAATTTCGACGATAATTCGTTACATTTTAAGTTTGAACGCTGTTGAGGTTCTTATGTCAGTAAATATACTTTTGTAAATCTTATCTGTACTACTGTATGACCACGGACTTTATCGACGTTGGTGTGATGTAAGGACGTCAATTTGGTGTGGTCGTTAGTGTCAGATGCACGCTACTGTTGAAACCGTCTAATATAATGCACGCAAGCTGAATGTTGAATATAATTCCGTCATCAACTTAAATATTGCGAGCGTTATGGTGACTCAAATACGTTAATGTGCACTGACCTTTAGTGTCATATACATACAAACGGTTGAAATTATTTCGTATAATAAAGTTGCTACATTAAAATAATACAAATGTAGCCCGCATGTACGCAACATCACGCCAGTAACAAATGCAGGTCAAGAGAATAAAAGCGTGCTAATCGCGCGCATTCCCAGGCTCGGCTCGACCCGTTTCGATGGTGTTGCGTGAACTCACTCAGTTAACACCGCCGACCTTGTACGCGGTGGGAGCGACTCGCCATTATGACTATTGTGCGGGCTTGATCAATTGTTATAATTAAAGCTGTAATTATATACGACTGTAAAATCTTGAAGCAGCCTATGTAACTAGCGTTCCACGCGCGGAGCACTCTGTGTGTCTGGTTTTGGAAATACGTAATTTAAATTGGTTTGTTTTTAGCGCATATCATAAAGTGTTTCCAGCATGTTATAACGCATTTTATAACGTAACATCACGCCTGTCATCCCCGAAGAGGTAGGCAGGCAGACGAATGTAGAACACTCCCAGGTTTCACCAGTTATGCTTACGTCCCACTACGGAATAGGTGGTGAGCCTATTGCCATACACCGGGCACAAATCCAGACTCCGAGCCACTGCTAGAAAATTTAGTAGTACCCGACCCTGGAATCGAAGCCAGGACCTCCCGTTCGGCAGTCGCACTTGCTACCAACACAACCAACGAGGCAGTCAATTTATAAGGATGATATATTTTTCATGTTAACACAATATTAGTCTGAACCGCGGTTTATACTTATTTTCAAAACTTATAGTGTGAATAAGAGCACTCCAAACATTTTTTGAAATTTTTGTCTTAATGTGCATTCGGGAATCACACGAAAACGAATTGACCGATTTTGATAAAATTTGGTGCGATGATTGAAATTATGGGGACCTAATCTAGCAGGCAGGCATTCCATGTTCAAACTGGATTTACAAAAATTTTGGGATCAATCTGGTAACTGTTGATGGCTGATGTGTACTGATTAATAATACTTGCATACAATATAGACTTACACACATGTGTGACTAATGTAATTTTAATGTGAAACTTTAATAGGCGAACGAAAAAACGGACTGGCGGATAATGTTTTTCACAACATTCGCGATATTAATGCGGTTACGTACATTCGTATATTCCTTGGAGAAATCAGCACATCAGGTCTGAAAGGATAATTATATTTGACCGTAAAGACCTGACGTAATAATAATACATTCCTTAGGAAAACAACGGAAACACCGGATTCAGTAGGCTCAGTATCATGCTTTGAAACATCCATAGTGGGTGACTTATGTCTAGCATGTGGGTTTGTAATTTGTATATAACACAAGAAATCATCACGATAATCGAAAGTAACTCTCGAGCCTACCCACCAGCTCGGCGGTGGACTCGCGTCAGCCGAGCGAAGCTGCGTATCGCTTTCACACTTCATTAGTGCAATGTTATATACAGGGGCATGTTGAGGCGTTTAACGCGTTGCGTGAATTGCACGTGAAGTTGTATGTTGCACTGTCCGTCTCACTGTGACCTTCTGTTGAGTCATCATCATCCTCTCAGCGGTATCCCGGTTACGTCCTCACACTGGTGTGTGAGGACCCGGGGTCCGCTTTCCGGCTCCGTCTAGCCCACTTCGCACGGTCTTCGGCATCCTTAATGGTGAGTCCGTTGGCACGCATGTCACCACAAATAGAACGTGAACGTAACTAGTGAAACGTGGGCGTGTACTACACCCCTTTTCCTACTTCTTCATGGATTACAGATGTGATGTTACATGGAATAAATCTAGAACCCAATATTTTTGAACAGTTTTTATTAGCTTGACTTTGGTGGGTCAAGTATAATAACGATATTTTACCCTCTTCCTGTTGACCGATTGACCTTAAATTTCGAACACGTATTTAATTGTAATGTCAATAGAATTATTATCTGGATTCAGTATTATTGTACATCTAAGATGGCCGCCAGTACAAAACGGCGGATAACATTTTTTTAAACTCCTATTTGTGGATATTGAAGAAAATGGCTTGAAAAGTAGTATGCATCCAAAGCATATGAGCAGTTGACTATACTCGTAGAAAGAGAAATTCGATGGGCCCCACGATTTTACTCTAATCTAATCAATGTCCTACATTTATGAGGAGAGTGGGGCGATGACTGATACCATCCTATAGTTTGGCTTTTAGAACATTATCTGCATAATTCTTATGTTTCTTTACATTTAAACCATTAATCTTAAAATATGATATGATTTGCACTCCTAAGTTTCGCTAATAAGACCCCTGATTAGTTGTATTTCGGTTACATAATACAACCCCTAGACAATGAGTACCTACTTAATAACAAAATATTTAGATAAATAATTAAAATTGTTTTACAGTTGGAACTCTGGGTGCAGAGCAACGAACTCAGTTCAGCTAAATTGCGAGCTCCTGGTGCGCCTCTTCCTACTCTTCAAGCTGCGGTTGCAGACAATCTAAGCTGTGGAGAAATCATTCCAACTTCAGCCAGTGAGTGAAATTTGCCTCACTGTTCGAATGAAAATTTGCGGTCTCGTTCTCACGTATCTAAATAATGTGATAGCGAGTGAAACAGATAGAGGAGTAAACGTTCGAACAGTGAAATAAAACATCATTAGTCGACAGACCGCAGCTCGACACAGGAGTGTAGTGAAATGTGTCAACGTCAAAATAGGTAAAGTTCTATTGGTAATAAATTGGTGATAAAAGAATTTTGAATTGTTATAAAATTGCGACATAGTTTAAATTCATGAATTGGTTAACAGAGTTTATGATGTTATATAAATGCTTATATTTACGGTGAGTCTAATTGGGTGTTTGTAACAATGATTGAATTAACAAAATGAGTTTATAAAATCTATTACATATTAACGTAATACATGAGTTGCATGATACAATCGGAATTATTAAAGTTGCTCGGATGGTATTTTGTGGATATTAAAAGGCGTGGCCTTTTATACAATAAAAATGTGTTGCCTTCATTAATGAAAGTAAGTCTTAGAGAAAAAAAATGTCGGTGATTAAAAATGATTTTATTGTACTTGAATCCATGTAACGTGTTTTAAATTTAATGTAACTGAGTTAAGCGTTGAAAGCAATTTTGATGTTGGCGCACAACACTGCAAATATATTTAATAATAAATATAACTCATAACGTATTGTGTATAATAACTTGCTTAGTCTTTCTATTAAGTTAACATCTTTTATCATATCACTGTTAGCTGTTAACAGGAGAAGCGATAAAATATTTAAAGTTTTATAGAAATGTAGGAAAATATGCCTTTGGATATGCTTACTTAGTCAACGTAACCTGTTGTTGCAGTCGAAGTACATGTATATTAAAATCTGGGTTCTTACGAAAATATCACTTATTTTCTTTAAATCATATGTTACTGTATATGGTCAGTATGGTCAGTCTAATGGCCGATTTTGAAAATATGAAATAACGAAATTCTTTCACAGGCTACGGATATTACGTCATAAGTTTGTAAGCACTGTAGTTATGCCAAATACATATAAAAAGTAATGAGGAAATAAAATAAAAAAAAATACGTACCTAGGTAGGTACATACTTATAACGCTTTGTTATTTATGGCATCAACATTTAATCAAAAGAATTAAAAAAAATTAAACATAATATGTTATCTTCCATATACTCACCTATTCTTCATAAGCTAATTTACATTCTTACGATACTATGTATTACAATTATGTTAGCAAATACAATAGAACATTTTCGTAGATAATATAATCAACCTTTTTGAAACATTCACCTTAGGAACAACGTTTCGTTAGGATGCAACAAATTGTAATTCATCTCGTCTGAAATATGTAGTCCAAAGCTTCTTTAAATTTTGTCAATTTACATTTTCAGAAACAGAGCAACCAAGATATAGATAGGACCTACATTTTGACCATACACACATTAATGTCTACAAATTCTACAATACACAAATGTAATCTAATCTACGTCATCATTACATTAAAATCGTTAGTGATGTCTTTTTAAAAAACTAAACACAGGCATTTTAACAATGTCAAATAGTGTCATCAGTTGTTAAATAATCGCAACTACTGTATAAAATTCATGTTATTGAACATAAAACTAAATTTTCCATCGGCTTAGTAATCTTACATACCCAGTACATTTTTTCAGTAGTCTTTTTCATAAACTATTTCGTAGGCACCTTATATCATTAAATCTTATATTTAACAATCATAATGAGTATCTTCCTTATGAAATAATTATCCATTTATATTACGTGTTCATTATTGTTAATATACAGAAACTGTCTGATATATAGAAGTCTGCGGCTTCGCCTGCCATTTTGTTAATTGGCATACTTTCGTTTAAATTTGTATTTGATTAAACTAATGACTATATTTTGTGTATACGTTTATTTAAAATAAATTCTTAAGTAGTAATAAACACAAGCAAAAAATTTTAGTTACCGATGCATCTTCCAATAATAGTGTTGCACATTCTTCATGGATGTATGTGTAACGAAATATTTAGATATTTTCATAAGTATGTGTGTAAGTATCTGTGTTATGCAACATTAATAAACAATCGAAGAATGAGTTGTAAGTTTTTTTTATAATATCAACGTATTATGTTGATGTAAAATTGCCTTTAGTGTTTCTGTATTGTGAATTTGCTAAGATATTTCATTAATTTATTCTTAGTTTAATTTGGACAATGAATACATAGGTAAATTTGTATTGTGGTTCAGTGTAAAGTTAATATATGTATGTATTCGAAGAATTCTCTTGTCTGTAGGTACTCTTGTGTTACATGATGCGCGAGCTTTCAAGTTATATATAAAGAAGAATATTTTTAGGCACTGCTCGTTTTTAGGTTAATGGACTCAGAATATGCCACATAAGCTTTTGTGTATGCTATATGTGTAATAGACATATTGACCAACGATTTACTAACATTTTGACACGAACATCTGTCCTCTGTGGTCAGAACAATGGGTTCCCGCAAGATTACTAACTTGGAGTACTAACGCCATGAGCATTAAAATTCGATTCTTGACTTGAGGCAGGTTAGTAACGAAACAATTGAAATGTCAAAATATCACGAGACGTAAATCGCGACGACTTGCTGTATGAAGTGCCTGTATTTAATATTCCTAGTCCTAATAATAATAATTTATAATATTATGTGGAATTGCACATGTCGGTGTTGTTACTTCTGTAGGTATTATTACGTCTCTATTATAAAGATATGTATGTTTGCGTCCTAAAGTTTGTCATATTTTATATTACGTGCTCAAGATGATGTGTCAAGAAGGGTATCCTATAAAGCTTTTCTATGCTTTAGTTGCTAGGTAGAAATATGGTAGGTTACTAGGATCGACATTTTTGAGGATTTTAAGTGCTTAACATTCAAAGTTTGATATTAACGTTTAGATAATCACTCTTCAAAATTAGGCGGCGTAATTATACGCGATATAAAAATTAAAATGAAACTTAGCCTTTAAAAATGTTTATCAGCTCGATGTGAAATGATATTGTAGTGTAGAGTATTCTCTAACGTTTCTCTCAATTCTAGGCGGAGACTACTGTCCAACAGTGAATAGTATGCTACGGTGATTATTATATACTTAGTAGTGAATCATTTTCTTTTGGACTTGGATTATTCGAAGGCTTTTTTGGAAATCTTCAACGCTGGCACAAATTTTGACTAGCTGGAAACCACAAGCACTGGAACTTTCCTGGACTTTTATTCCCTTGATTGGACTCGGATGTACCTAATCTAACGTCGTTTCAATTTTAAGTCCATGGGCCGTAGTGTACATGCGACAGCAGGATTGACAAGCTGCTTCTAACATAACAATATCTCTTTCTCACTGTCTTGTTATTTGTTTACTATTTAGACTTATGTACATATTATGTAGCTTGTAAATACACTTTTGTGTTCCATTCTTCTCGTATTCGTATTTAGACTCTGCACAATACACGCTTTATAATGACAGTGGTATCACTGAAATTTGAGCTACATTTATAATGTAATATGGTACTCATAGCATTGTATATATAACTCATTGTAATGTTATGCTAATAAAATATAAAATCTCATATATTCGTTTTAATTATTTAAGACCGTAAGATAGTTATTTTTTGCTCTGAGGTATACGGGAATGTCCCAAAAATGCAACGAGCGTAACCAACAGTTGACGTTGACGTGTACACTCCGCATTTAACATTTGGGGCAAATAGACTAGTGGTAAGGGGTCATATTAGAAGATTAAAGCCATGATTTTACAATTGAGACTTCTTATTTCATCTTATCTTACAAAAGGCGGGCTTTTATGGGAACACAGTAGCACAACAAGGGGCATAAGGCACTAGAGCACCATCGTGACTATTGTGGTTGCAGTTAATTTCAAACAAGATTCTAAAAATAACAACGTTACCGATCGGGATCACTCGTAGTAGGCTGTGTAGTACATTAAAGTAATGTCGTATTCTAATATTCCTAGTCATTCACTCTTATCAGAGTGGTGGTGGTTTGTGTGATGGTCACATTGGCTGCCCCGCTGCATCGCCGTAAGCTTCCAGGGCAGCTGTACGTCGCACGCTGTCCCTCCGTTTCTGGCGGCTGGATGCGTTGCGAGCACTTTGGGGGAGGGAGGGGGGTGTCTATGAGCTCTCTTACCTTCCACCCAGCCATGTATCGCATATAGTTTTATTCTAACTCAAATTATTTTTGGTTCGAATCCAGTTTCAGTTGCTATTGGACTTTTCTAACTTAGATTTATAGTGGTAATTTCCATTAGCGGCTCGGAATCTTTTTTATCAATCTGTATTTTAAAGTTTATAGTAAATTTAGTGTGTCTACGAATAAACGAACGCTCTTTGCAACACGCTAGTTTTCCAGTACTTACACTATTATGGAACAAAACGCCTATCGATTAAGATTAATTTTAGCGAAAGCTATCAATTTTTGAGAACTTTGAGAATCTTTGACAAAAAATCCTTCGACGTGTTGATCTTGTTAATTCATTGATGTTACGTAACTAATTTGCATCGTGTGTATACTATTATGGTAACTATAATATCCTTACGTAGGTATATAATTTTGCTGATGGCAGCCTTTAGTGCATGTTGTAATCAACGACCTTGCTAAGCTCAGTCATTAGATTACTTCATTTTTGCAAGGGATATATTATGCTGTGTACATAACAGTTGCTTAAGATATACCGATCAACATCTTCCTGTTATACGTCCGATGCATAATTAACAGAAAAGCGTAATAAACATGAATAAAAGAATAGCTTCAACATACTCAACGCATGATATGGAAATATATACCCCTGATCTTAAGACTCAATTGAGTTACCGGTACCGGTTGAGTTCTACAACAAGGTATCGGCATTTATCAATTACTTTTAATATATGTATAAAGCAAACTCCTTCGACAATGATAACCGTATTAAGCATGATTACGATTGAGCTATTTTAACATAGCAGGCGTTTCGTTACTCATTCTGATTTCTTATCAGCAAACTAGAAACAAGTTTAATACTTTTTTTATATATGTAAAATATTATGTTTGATTACAATTTCTTCTATCAGTTTCAGCTCATTATGGTGTCATAAAGTGACAGGTTTTTGCAACTTGTATTTAATCGTAAGTTTCATAAGCAGGGGTATATATACTTTTCTCACTATTTCATTGATATTTGTGATTCTATTCACTCATAATGTAATCTTATTATTAATATGGATACAAACTTTAAATAGAACTTAATAGATACGGATCTTCAGAAAAGCAAGCTGTCGACGTGAATTACTTTCGAAATATTAAAAATTGTATTTCATTTCTTGGATTTGAAAGCAGATTACCAATTTGTCAATGGTTAAACATTCGTTAAACATTAAAGTTTCATGAAAGTCATGCGTTATTTTTAGCCATTATAATGTTGTGTGAGCATAAATACGTGCAGAGTTATTAAATCTTTGGTAAATTCACCGGCATTAGCAAAAACTAGCAAAATACCTGCACTACGTAATCGGTAACCGGGTCACCTGCCAGAAATACACGCGTCATTTAGTACCTGTGCCAGGGTTGACACTACAATTTTGACACTTTACACATTAATTTATCTAGTGATAACCTTGAACATTACAAGAGATTAAGAATATATCAGCGGCAAACATATCTAAGGATATTTGAGACACATGTTCCTTCAAATTCCATATTTGTACAATAAATAAATGAAAAGAGTAATTTCGTTGGTAAAATTACTCATCATATTTACTAAGCCATTTAATTTTCTCTATTGGATACGGGTTTCTCAGAAGGGTATAATTCGATTAAGTATATATATGTAGGCAATCCAAATAAGCCAAGTATTGGTATCTTCTTCTTCGTCTAGTCGATGGGTAATCTTGAGTGATCAGCCATCGTGGTGAAAGGATTGGTTGCAATGTCCAGGGTGTGCCGGACAGTATATGTTCGTACTCAGACATAGTCGCCACTC
>DWDV01001874.1:0-12418 GCA_018245615.1 Mimoniades ocyalus | reverse complement strand
TGCAATATTCTACGTGCTTATATGCACTATACTATACTTTGGTTATATTGCAATATTCTACGTGCTTATATACACTATACTATACTTTGGTTATATTGCAATATTCTACGTGCTTATATGGTATGCAATAGCACACCAATGGAGTACCTTTTGCCGTTTCTTTTCCATAGCGAGACATCCTCCGAAGCTGTGTTAGCATCATTTTGACGCACGAAACGTATTGTAATGAACCAATTTTCAAATAAATGACATTTGAATTTGAAAAAAACAATCAGACACCGGTCGTGCAGTACTAACAATAATAATGAATATTATGCCGTTTTAAAACATTAACGTTCTTATTTTATTATACATAAAGAAAAAATATTACAATGCGTAATCCATTAATGTAATAACACGTTTATCCAGACTTGAATCAACATGGTGTGTAAACTAGTGGTAACATCAGGCGACAGCACAAACTCATGTCTTAAGTACACATGTGTAAAAGATTATATTAACTAATAGATTATATTAACTAATAATATTAACTATACATTATAATAATTATTCTGATAATTTTATAGCGAAATCGAAATGATTCATTGCATATAATTGAGTCTGCTCAATCGCAAGTTGTAGCTTTCTTTTTTAATATTTATCGTTATATTCGAAAATTGTTATGAAAGATGTTTTCTAAATGTTATAATACATAGTAATTCTCATGTGAACAAATATACTCATTACCTAGGCAATTGATATTTTATAGTTTTTGTCGCACTATAAGAAAATGACCCATTACTTACTGAATATAGTTCCCTCCCTAGTTATTGAATAGTGTTTGAGAAAATAAATTATTAATTTCATGTAGAAACTAAAGTAAACTTAAAAAGTTTGTAATGCCTTATCATTAAAATCTGCTGTCTTTACATTATTTATTAAATGATGATGTGTAATAAATGTTTCCTACGTGTAATCAAACTGTTAATCGTTTCGTATATGTACCATAGAACATAGAACAATGGTGCCTTTTAAATGATTCGTATCGTGTATTAATATCGATGATCACATATATTCTATGTCGTATAATAACCAACGTCCTCCAAGTAGTTATCTTAAAAAAGAAAATTCTTATTCAAGGATTTGTTGCGTTTCCAATGGAGTTCCCGTTAGTGTTCTTTAAAATGGAATGATTCGGAAAGCCTAGAAGATTTTGCTCATGTTTCAAATAGAACATTAATACATTTCAATAGTCTATTTGTACATTTTAATTGTTCTGTGACGGCGCTCGTGTATTCGCTAACATTTTTTTATAGTAATTATGTGGATAAGAAATTAATATAAAAAATGTGTAGGTAATAGATCATTTTTATCAGTCAAAACGGCAGAAAAACACACCAGGCCTTATACTAGAGACAATTAGTGTTGGAAACGCTGTTGAATCACTGCATTTTCTAAACATCTCTGTTGTTAATGTGTTAAGTGTTGTGTGACCACATATATTTCACAAAAATATCAGTGCGCGACTGTAATATGACAATCGTTTACGAACTTACGGAGTAGGTATCGCAGATCAAAGTATTGAATGTGACACGCGTTTATGTTTTGAATGATAACAATGTCTTAAGTTGTGCCCTTTGTACGATTACTGACAAGGCATACTTAGTAAGAACATATTGAACTTGGCGCGGGCCTGATTATGTTAATATAGGATCTGAATGTGTTGATGAAAGTCAGTTATGGCATGGGCTGTGTCTTCCAGGAGAATAATGCTCGTCATATTTCACTACCAAGTATAAAAAAAATAGTATATTCAAAAATATTTTTCTACAATAAATATAGGTTAATATCATTAATACAAATATGAGCGCACATAATTGTAATCGACTCGAAAGTGTGATTGGAAGTTAACATTTTAGTAATAAGCTAATGCCATGCATATATAGCAATGCAGTTGCATATATAGCAATGCAGTTGCATATATAGCAATGCAGTTGCATATATAGCAATGCAGCTGCATATATAGCAATATAGCAATTCATATACATATGTAGCAATACAGTCAGTAATAAACATAATATATAGCAATGCAGCAATACAGTTCTCGTATTGAAGGTTCAGTTCACCGGATATACGTTACGATTTCAGTGCAAAATGCCTGCATTGCGAATAGTAATGTGTGCTGATGTACGTTTGTAGTCGGTTGTATTTTTATCGGTGTGCAATAATTTTTGGGAGTTGTTAATAATAAGACGTTAGTTAAAGTTAAGGAACGAGAAAATCACATGTTAGATCACAATACTGAAACGCAATAAAATGATACTTATCACAATAAATAAAAATATATATGAATATATGTGTGTGTGCGTGTGCGTTAGTATAAATTTACGGTATTACGGTTAGTGTAAATACGGTAGTAAGGTCAATTGAGAGTATGCTCAGTAATATTATCTAATGAGGCAACGTTAATGTACGAAATACGAGTTGCGATCTGATTTTAGATTAAGGGCGGGCGTGCTTTCATGTTAACGCAACATTTATCGGCCTCGGTCCCAGATTGTATTTTTTTTCTTGGCGGTAATATTTTAACATCGAATAAGTTATATTAATTACGTACAATTAATATGATAATTAAAATCATCTAGAGCTTTCTCGAACCGTCTGGTTCGAGAATGCTCTAGATGATTTCTGTGATGGATTGAAGACGTTGGTACGTTATTTTAAATGTTTAATATTAATATACCCACGGGTATCTCCACAATGTTCGTTCATACAACATTTATTTAGTGTTTACGTAAAACCTGCGCATTACTTTTTGCAATGTCAGTAGTCAATAGTCAAATCTTATGTTCATTAAATGTATATCAATTTGTGTATTAGAGCTACAACTCTTAACCTTATAAAAAAATTACAAGTTCTTTAAGACAACTTAATCATTGGTAGTTTTGAACGAATCAAAAGATTCTTACGCCGTTAGCCTTAAAATAATAAATCAATTGACGCATATTACGACACGCTTAGTCACGTGAAAATGAGTTTGCAAATTGCGTATGTTACAATAGCTTTCTTTGTAACAAGTTTTCTAATTATGTACCAGTAAATACATAGCACTGTAGTCGCTTTTGCATAAATGAAACTTTCATAGACGTGATACAACTTGTTGTTTAGGTTACTACATGATGTGAAGGACGAATTTGAACTGCAGCGAATGCTCGCGTTTAATTTGTACCTACCATAAAAAACACAACATACAAACTGGTGTCGTAGTTCGCGTCCGTTCGATTTATTTAAGAACATCTAGTTATGTGTGTACTTAAACATGTGTACATACGCCTATCAATGTGTGTACTATTGTACAATTGTGATGGAAAGTGTTTCAATAATTAAAACTCTATAAAAATTTGTACCATACTTAAATTAATGTAACCATCAAGTTAGTCATAATTATACGACTGTACTTAAATTTAGGTACATGAATAAGTTTTGCTATGTGGAACTGGTTATTTATTGATTTCATAGAATAACGCGAGTACAGTCCATTGGTAAACCAGTTACTTGAGATGTGATAAAAATAATTATTACGTCAATATTTCGCTTGTCACATACATAAATGTCTATCAATTTGTGAATTAGATAGTGTATTTTAAATCGTTATGAAATTAAGTAAAGTTTTAAACAAAAAGCAATAGAGTCTGCAACTTATCATACAAATATGCTAATTGTTAAGAAATGTATCGTAAAAGTAATAAGTCGTTGTAATGTTTGACAAATATATAAATATTCTATATTTATAACTAAATTTGACTATGGATATTGTTAATAATTGACGTTATGATACCATATGAAATTGTATTCCGTAACTTCAATATAATAAGCTATAGTAATTTATAATAAGTCTATGTACTCATCAATAAGACTTCTACATATAAAGCGTACTTCTGTCTGTAGTATCAATAAATAAAGTCTTGCCTAATCTGATATTGTGCAGTCAGTATGGATTCGACTATGAATGATAACGTGCATTTTTATAACGTTACAACTGACTGCGTTAGATTCCTTTCTTTTGGCTCTTGTTTAATACGTACTCGTAGTTGACATCTAGACAATGTGAACTTGCAAAAAAATTCTTTAACAACACCTACGTATAGTTTGCGATGATATAATGGTTCCTTAACGTTTCGTATTTATATTAAATTAGACTTTCGCTATGATATATTAATTGCATACATTCATTAGTAGTTTTTTTACTATGTTATAGGCAAGCGTTTGACCGTCCACCTGGTGGAAAACGCAGATGCGTCCTATGATGGAGTACCCTTTCCTAGGATAAGCCTAGTCACCCTTGCTTTGAAGAGCCCTAGGTTATTTATTTGTGAACACGGGTAATTAGTCTCAAGACAACACGAGCGCAGACCTTATTGGACGTTACAATGTAAAAGAAAATATTTATCGAATAGTTCATATATATCCTGAATGATCATATAGATATGTACCTGCTACACCTTTCTGCCTACCTCTTCTGGGATTACGAGCATGGTGTTTTTTTATATCATAAATAAGCTTTGAGACCGTAGTTGTAAAATAAATTGTATATAAATGTGAACATGTCAATTGTCGCTGTCAGCAGTCAATGTGAACCGATTCAGGCTGCGCACCATATTTCATTATCCTCTCTTGTATTTCAGTTGGTAGGTTAATTTCGTATCGAGACGTTAGGTTTAATATGACAATAAGATCAATGAATGAATGATCAATCAATTAATTAATGCTTTTCATAAAATAACTTCATGCGTCTGGTTGTGTGAACTCATGTTATAATGTGTTAATAATATTCGAGTTATAATCTGGTCGTGAATATTTTCCGACCAAGTAATGCAAATATTTCATTTGCGTTATAGAGATTAATGTATGACAATAACGGAGGTTTAAAACATTTTTTAATTGCGTTCTTTTTATTCTGTCCGAAAGTTGCTGTTGAAATTAATTGTGCTATTCCGAGTTTGTAAAATCCTTATATTTGTTAGAATCTTTTTTACAATATTTTAGGTGTAAGTTTTTTGAATGCTTTTTTATTTCTTAATACATTTGATTAAGTATCATCTTGCAATCTATTCAGTTTAAGAAAATTAATTCCTCTATTCTGAATTCGTAACTTGATATTTTTTTGGTAATACTGTATAATAAATGAATTGTCTGTTTTGTAACGAATGCTATTTTGTATTTCAATTACATTAAGTTAATTCATTTTTATTTTGTTACGGTTGTAATATTGTTTAATGTTGCTCGTCGCTTTAAGAATGAGTCTGTTTTATGTTCAGAAAACAATTAATAAACATTGAACGCACATTGGCAGTGTCGAACATATTGATGGTTTTGTCACCTTCTATTTGTGAAGATTTAATGGGCATGCATGCACTTGTAACTTAAGAGTCGATCGCAGGTGGGAAGCTGTCAGTAAAATTAAGGAAGTTTCGGCCAAGTAGGAACAAAACAAAAAAAAATTATTAAAACATCGCCGTGGATCGTTTATCTGACTCACTTCATTTGCAATTATTAATAATTATAGGTAATTGTAAACGATAACCTTTTAACTGAACTGTAAATGAAACTAAGTGAAATGAATCATATATTAACAATGAACGTGCTTTGTATTTCTTATACGATAATATATATATTTTTTTATGACTAAATATCTACAGTATAGATTGTAATAGCAGGTAGATATTAGTTATAGCAATAGTTTAGAGTGTATTTTATTTAAATAAATAATAATGGTTTTGCGCATGTACAAGTGTATTTATCTATTGTTTTGGATCCACTGTCTTGTGTATTTCGGCTACGGGTGTGCGTTTCGATACCGCAAATGATGTGAAATGTTTAATTACAAATACAATTATCAATATTCACAGTTTCTGACCTATAAAATATAACGGTGACTGATAAATTACGATTACATTATAAAATTTTTGCCACGTGGTTTTGCTAGTCACATATATGTGTGTATGAGTTTCACACACGTTGCATATGTTGTAGACCCTAATTTGTGTAATGTTGTGTGTGTGTGTTAAATTACCAAGTTATATTCTGAAATTGGTGAAATAAATAAGCGGTGGTCCGTTTAAAAATGAACCGTAATAAAATCCCCGTACTACTTTAACAGGACAATGTACAAGGAACATGCGTGTGAGTAAGTTTCGTTGTAGTAATTCGACGGTGTTGTAACACGCAGGGCGCATACGTAGTAGTGGCTACGTCTGGTACTCGTTGGGTGACGATGCTGAGCGCGAAATGTTTTAACAACGCTTAGATTTTCAATTTACACGCTCGCGACAACGGTTTCAGGTTTTGTATGAAACGCTTCGTTAAAAAAATTATTTGATTTTATGAAGATTTGTTTTTGCATATGCTAAGCGTTCTCTAGACATTATTATGAGCCGTTGTTATTGTTACTGTACTGATATAATGAAATTGCTGCGTCTGCGTCATTATTATTTTAGGAAAATTTGGAATATAGGTATACTTTCCTACTGTGTATATTCTCTGATTCAATTTTATCCATTTTACACTACATGGAACTGTCGTTACGTGTACAAATTGCAAGTGTACACATACAGGACTGACAAAGCCGCTAGAGTATACAAGTACATAATTTTCGATAACTGGACGGTGTCTTTCGGTAGGCATCAAATCAAAATTTATTAACCTAGGTACTATAAGGGAGAAATAAATACATTACTCAATTGAAAGCAGCCATTTGACTACTGATTTTAAATATGAATGTTTGATGAATCTTAATTCACTCAAACGTTGCAAAAAAATTGTCTACCAATATACTTATTCCTATTACACATGTTCGTTCCTGCGAAGTTCTAACCAGGTTATATTTCTGTGTGCTCTTGTGTATATTTGTTAGAAATTGTTAAACGTCTAACCCAGAACAGCTGGCGTAAACTTGCCCACGCATTTCATTGGTGTTGCGCTTTGCTTAGTCCATGCAGCTCAGACTAACGCGTGACTAATGAACCGGTTAAGCCAGATGTAAATACATTGAGCGTATTTATTAGCCTCTAATATATTGTGACACTACCTTTAATAATTCCAGTTTTTTCCACTGGCTTGATATATTGTTTAGTCAAAGTTAGTCATTAAGATGTTCAGTAGCTACTGCGTTTGGGAAGGTATGTAATGTACTAATATAATGTCACTCAAGACTTGCTACTAGATAAATGTTTGCTTGCATTATATTAGCCGTGGGTTCTCTCGCGATTATGTATTTTCTATTGTAATTGCTGGGTTTCGCTGTTGTTAAAAATGCAAATATATTAATTATAACGCATGCGGATAAGTAAGTATAGCGGTTGTACACAGAGCTGTTGATTTCAATTAACCCTCTATATTAAAATTGCCAACATATAAGCGTATTATAAAACGTTTTTTTTTTATATTACTTGTGAATATTACGTGGCCATCCCATTTATATTATAGAAATTCCTTATAATAGTAGCGAAATCTGTTCCTAATTACACAGTATGTACCTTAATTTTTATTTATATTTACCTGACAAACAGGCCCGGACCACCTGATGGTAAGTTACCTGAGGGGTGACCAATGTCTTGTCGGCTTTGAAGCTCTTCGCTCTTTTCTTGAAGAACCCCACGTCATAGCACTCCGGGGAAGCCTCAGATGGAAGCTTATTCCACATCTTGCACGTACGCGGTAAAAACGAGGTTATACGGTACGGGTAACGGTAAAAATGGTACGGTTAGTCTGTGCTGCATGGACTAAGCAAAGCGCTACACCAATAAAGGTGTGGGCAAGTTTACGCCCGCTGTTCTGGGCTCGGCGTTTAACTATTTCTAACACCATGTTTGTTTCTCCTAGGCGTAGAAGGGTTCCGCCGGTTACAATTCTGAAAACAAATTTTTCCTCTTCTTTCGTCATCGAATTATGTATGTTGTCTGCTTATGTATAAATAAAAGAATAACGTTATTTTGTATAACAAAACGCCCTACAATAAAAATAGCAACGGTTTTGGAAATGACGTCATTTGTTAGCATTGCTATCCTCTTTGGAGACGTGCGCAAAAGTAAATATTTTAGCTTAGTGAGAAATGTCTACTGGTAAGCATATCTGCCGATAATAAAAATATACTACCGAAATTGATACTAATTATAACCATCAGCACCAGCGTATCCCAGTCCGCTGCTGGACATTGGCCTGTCACAAAGAGGGCCATCGTGTCCTGTCTCCGTCTTACCGCATCCAACTTCTGCCTACAGCCTAATCTCATACTAATGTTAGCGTAAAAGTAAAGAAAATAACATAATGTATTATAGCAGTAGGAGTTGCAAGATATGTCTATATAACATTAAATTACCGCACGTGATAAACACAGGAATTAACACAGCGAATGATATTTAGTTTGTAGGTACATTGCTTTGAAAATCTCTTGCCTTATCTACACACATCATGCGTCTTATAAAAATGTCGCAATTTGAGGTCTGTAAGCGCATGATACCTACATAGCGTTTAACTGAAAACCTAATAACTACTTCACACAAACTGTTTTGTTAATTTTATAATTGTTGAATTGACCAAAGGAAAAAGAATTGGCAAAAGGAAAATTTATTCATTTTTCACTTACTAACTATACATCAAAATTTGTATAAACAGTATACATTTGTAGTACTTATACATAATACACGCAGGTAACATTGAGTAAGATTTAAATGATTTCTAGATCTAAAATATCTTAGTTACACGACACAGCATACGATAATAAAGGTAACAACCTACGTGAGTCTTACGCGTGTAGACAGACTTATAAGAATCTCTCCTGTTTAAGTGTAAAAACATTTTTTTTAATGAGCGAGTCAGCGTCGTCCGACACCGTTTGCGTAACGTCATGGACTAACGAAAACTTGTAGGTACGGAAGTATTATTTGCATAAATACCTCACATATAATCACTTTGACTTATAACACAACAGATTGACACGATAAAAACAAGTAAGATCCTTAGTGGCTAGGTATAAATATAAAATATTATTTTTTATTATTAATAATATAAGCAGATCATATAAATATTTAGGTAAATGCAATATAATCATGTAGAAAAGTATCAATAGCTTATTAAATAGAACATTCGTTTATTGTAGGTACACAGGTACCTACCTACATAAAAAACTTGAATCCTTACAATTAGTCTGTGGTGGAGGTAAGTATTAACGATACGTAGAAACCTATAGCGGAACAGTAAGTATTTTATGAATATAAAAACATATCATCCAATGTATTAATAAAATAATAATCGTAAGTTTTTGCATGTTGAAATATGCAACAACTATGACTATGTTGAATGTTATTGCAATTGACACTAAGTTTAATAGTACCCAGAAGAGTGCCGCTTTACTGATAAATAAGTATCCCAAATTCTTCAATATCCAAAGTCCGCCAGCGATGTGTAATATTAATGCTAATTTGAGCAGTCCTTCGTCAACTGTGTTTGGCAGGTCGCTAACATGGTCTTCAACATTGTAATAGCATCTTTCGGGCTTATTATCACAGAAAATGTACACGTATATCAACACCACCGGAAAGTTACGGAGAAACGTGGGTAAAATCACAGCTAATATTATAAAATTACAGTGCAGGGGTACCAGATCAGGCATATTGTGAATCCATGCGGCGTAATGTAGCGGCAGCATTAAAAATTTAAAAGGCAGCGATGAGATGAATGGCCTTATATAATTGAAGATGAAACTCAATATTTCCAGCTGAATGTTCCATGAGCCGATCGCGTACATCATGCAAATGTCGTATTTTAAGTAGCGGTGGTGGAATATGACTTTTTTCAAATAACTCCCAACTCGCTTGAGGATCGGCTCCATTTTACATTCCTCTGCCGACGAGTGTATACATAAATTTCACTAATTTTACGTCACGTAGGTACTGCATCTACGTCATATAACAGTTCGTTAATGACCGAATATCGATTTTAAGTCAGCGGTGCGTTTCGGGTCGTCGTCGAAGGTAAAATGCATTCAGGGATCAACTTACAACTATTCATAATGTAATTTACCTGTTACTTATTTACTCTTGTGACTGGTTATTATAACGTGTTTTATTCTCAAATAATATTTAATAATATTTCAAATAATAATAATTATAATAATTAGTGATACATCTAATACTTTTATGCACGACATAAATTTTTTTTTCTTTTTCCTAATGCTACCGCCTACCGCCAATTTCTCACCATCTCCAAAGGTTGACTGGTAGAGAATGCCACTAGGCATTAAGACCATCTTTTGTACAATCTACCTTGGTTTTGCGTTGTACAATAAAGGGTAAATAAATAAATAAAAGCAAAATGAAAATATCATCAATCAGAAATAATAACGGAACGAAAATAAAAATGGAACGTTGTAGGTGTAACAACAAAATTGATACATACAGCGAGTAAATTGAAGAGCGTTGTGATTTATAGCCTTGTTGGAATTTAGTGATAAATTGGGGTGCAAGAACGAAGCCTCCCCGAGCGGCGACTATGTATGATTAGGTAAATAGCTACTAACGTCTACTGCCCGGCGCACCCTGGACGTTGCGACTAATCCTTTCACTACGATGGCTGGTCACTCACTGCTGTGGCCGCAGAGCACATTGCCTAAGCGATTCTGTTTTTGGTTAAATATTGTTATATAACACAATTATTACTTTTGATACGAATATAATAATATTTTATAATATAAACTTGAATCTGGTGAAACGTGGGAGGGTACTACGAGCAGTCTGCCTACCTCTTCGGAGATTACAGGCGTGATGTTACTTTTTTTATAATAATATTTTCATAATTTGGCGTTGAAATTAATTTTCTTAACGAAATTAGAGCGCGTCCTGGTTTTTTGCTGTCAATAATTCAGTTGTGACTGTCATGTTCCACGATGTGTTTAGATAACTATTGTTAAGCTACCTAAGTATCTACGACTTCTAACGTGGCGTGAAGTCAAATCTGATGTAATCCAAGCCAAAATAAATAAATCCGTAAACAAGATTTACATTTTGGAATGACCTTCAAAAATAACAGCAGAAGCAGTGTGTTTTATGGAAAAACAAAAATAATTTATCTAAGTGTTTCTCTCAATTCCTAGTCTAATACATTAGGTAACGGCATAAGTATTCGACTGTGCAAAAATGCCAGGCTTTTCTTGTATTCTTGCTGATCAAAAGACTTTCTGAATCCCGCAAATGTCACCCTTATCATGATTTCCGAACCCCGACTGCGCAAGCCAACTGCGCGAAAATATCGATTCTCTGTCTCAAGTAACACCGTCCCTAGAAAAGGATCCGTTGTATTGTTTGGAGAACTGCCAACGAGTTTTTGCTACTTCACGTTAGGGGCAATAATTGCCTCCTCTTCAGATATACAGTAAGTGTTTTAATGAATTCATTGTATCAAAATGTTATCATTTCCTTCTAGATATTAATCTACCTAACTAGGTACTGTATTAGAGGATTTAGAGGTACTACTACCTACTTACCTATTTAAATATATTTGTAAGTGTATAAACGTGCTGTAATGTTAAATATATTTAGTGTTTCTCATTCATTCCTTTTCTATTAATGTGTAATATGTGTAAAGGACCAAGTGTAATTTTGATTCTTCTGACTAAAAGTGAAAATATGGCAAAGTTACGTGACAGTGTCACTAGAAGCAATGGACAAGAAAAGTCAATATAAATCCCGCTATTGATTATTTTATATGTAATAATATAATATGAGAGTATTATTAATTTTATTATCACAGTTACAATGGACAGCATTTGATATTTCTTACACGGTAATAGTATTTTACACATTTTCGAGAAAACAATATGGCTGCCGCACCGTAGCGCCACAATCGCCTAAAATTCTTTCTTCAAAAGAGAGGAATAGTGATTCGTAATTATTATAGCATTTAACATTGATCAGAAGTCAATTTTTTTTAAAGCATTTTTAAAGTAATTTGAATTTCCCAACCTTGCTTGGCAAAGACAATTTCATTTTGGTCTAGTTCATCGTGGCGTTTTCTAATTATTAGCTGAAAATTATGCATGATGATATATACATGTATGAGTGATTTCAGAAATAAATGATATGTTTATATTGAAAATGCAAATTGAGTTGTTTATAGCTTTTTGTACATACTCGTAAGTAAACACTACTTGACTATTACCAGTAGAGAAAAATCTATATATCTTTTAAAGAGATATAAGCACCCGCAAAATAAAAGATTTTATGTAGTGTCATGTAGGATGATAGATCTGTTGTAGCTGATTTAATCTATTGTTTAATTATTTGTATAACTAACTTAGTAGTACGATATTAAAATGGTACCAATGTTTTAGGTTCACATATACAATTGCATGCGGTGTTTACCTGTAATAGATTGTGCATTTAGC
>DWDV01001873.1:0-12419 GCA_018245615.1 Mimoniades ocyalus | reverse complement strand
AACCGGTGAAACGTGGGAGTGTTCTGCATTCCTCTGCCTACCTCTTCGGGGATTATAGGCGTGAAGTTACGTACGTTACGTTCAATTATAACAAATTAATAAACATAACAGAATGCATTTGTCACATTTTCGTATTTTTTAAATTTATATTCAGACACTAGAGACGGATTATACCATACTCCTCCGCCTACCACTTCCGGGATTGCGGGCGTGATGTTACGTGTGTTATTTAGGTTTTGTATAATAGTTTTTTTAATAGTCTAGTAAAGAATATTTCTTTATAGAGACTGTAGAGGTAGGTTATTGGCAAAGCAACTGTTCAATCATTTATTGCAGTGGCAACCGTTCCTGCGTGCTATTTGTACTATATTTCAGAAATTAAGATATCACATCACCACCTATTTTATAGTGGGACGTGAACGTAACTGTGAACCGTGAACCGTGGGAGTGTACTACATGTATTCCTATGCCTACCACATCGGGGATTACAGGCGTGATGTTACGTTTGCGTTTAAGACATTACTCTTTCATAGGCGAATGCATTCACATGAAGGCGAATTCATAGCTTTGTATGAAGTTATTATAGGTTATGTTATATATGTGCCTATTCGTATGTACATTAATTTTAATGAAAAAAAAATATTTTCGGTTGACACCTCTATATTAGATAAGTACCTACACCATGTCAAGATACGTTTTACAATTTTTCAGATAGTGTTTAAAGATACGTACAGTTTATATTGTCTTACCTATATTAGTTTACATTTCAAGAATATTATAAAGTAATAGTCATTAAAGGATCAATTTTATTTATCCTTCAAAAAAAAGCAATGCAGACAGTGCTAAGACACATTGACACAGCCTTTGCTAGCTCACATATTATACTAAATTAAAAAAACTAGCACAGTGACACATCACTAGTGCACATCGACAGCGCGTTCACATCACTAAGTGGCAGGGGTGTGTCCGTACCTCGGGCCGGCATTGTTTTGTCCGTCTGTCTGTAACGCCGGCGTGAATACTTTATACGCACGTATGGGAGGGCATGGGAAGATTCTCGGAAAGTTGGTCAAAGCAGTTGGTATCTTGGAATGCGTTTTTGTCTTTGTTGCAATTAATCTACAGCGGCTAGTCTATGGTAGCCATAGAGTAATGACAGATGTCAATTGTTAGGAAAATAGAAATTAGGTACAGGTATAATACACTTTAAAAATAACGACAGAGGCAATTTCATTGAGTTTGTCTATATTTCTAAATATTCGATTAAAACTTCTAGGCTCTCGATCGACATTCGCATTTGCAATCAACACGACCAAAATTTGTAGTATTAGATTTAAGTATTATAATTTATTAATCACATTATTAACCGAAATAGAAGGTATACTGTAAAATACAATTAGAGCAAGAGAAATAAAATAGTAACAATAAAGATTCGAAAAAGGAACGCAAGCAGAACGCTTAAAAAATTTAAAACGAACCTTGCCGGCGGGTTACGCTTCCTTGAGATATGTATGCAAAAATGTTAATAGCACAACAATTATTTAAAATGAACTTTATTGTAATGTCGTAAAGTGCAAATTAATATGTACATGCAAATTTTAAGTACAACACAATCAGAGAATAAACATTGCAGTTGTCATCGACCTTATTACTTTCTGTTAGGGATCAAATTAATGGGAACTAAATGCAAATTGAAAATCGACATATATCATAAAGGAAGTATGCATATCATGCACCTTATTACCATGTCGCAGATTACATAATAGCTATTTCAATTTCATACCGTAAACGATACTGGTGCATGTTTTAAAATTAATGTATACATTCATTTAGAACTATATTACAATGCAATAGAGGGCATAATTAATTCAATTGCAAATAATTTCCAAGTAATGTAAAGGTCTATAACAATTACACGAGTTTCTTTTTTTAAAATGTGCTCTATTGATTATCTGTGTATTCTAATGGTTTGTTTTTTCCCATGTTAATGGTGTTAGAGATTTTCTTAAGTGCCTTTTATTTCATACGTTGGTTTTCATGTTAATGTTTTTCTCATTTAAAAAATATTTGTAGTTGTTTAACTGATTTGTAATGAATGATGAATGTGGACATAATTAAGCTTATATTTGTTTTTGTTTAACATATAACAAGAGGTTTTATCATTTATTGGTAGAACTGATAGATAAGATACTTGTTCTGTATAAAATATAACATGTTAAATTTATTATTCATTCATTAAAAAAAACTTCAATAATTCTTGGGATAAACGTCGAAATATTCAAAAAAGTTGTTAGAGATATTTAAAAATTCTGTTATACGTGAAATTTCTTTTAATATTTTCCTCAGAGTTTCATTTTAATGTTTACAATTCTTCAAAAGATCATTTCAACATTGAACTTAATCCTCTAATTTAAAATTTAATTACAAAGTGTAAAATTATGTAGGTTGAATGTTACGGTTATCTACATTAAGAATATAAATAAAAATAGGAGAAATTAATAAAAAAAGCGTATAAATAATAATACACACATCAAATTCCGACATTACAGGTATCAAACACACTCAAAACTTACGCAGCATAAAAACAAAAGGCCACAGACTATACAAAAAACACACCAAAGATAATAAATGCCACGCAAAAAAAAAATGAAAACCCGAACACAATATCGACGAGACTGTTACCGCCAAAAAGCTGGGTGTCAGGTCTCGGGGCGATCAGATGTAGCGATATGTTCCAGTAATTACAAGTTACCACTGACTATTATCAAGTAGCCTGTGCCTTTCATATATTTTACAAAATGGATGGAGCCTTCACGATGTATCGTGTAACTTGAATATTTATATAGCGGATTTATTGCGTTTCGCGTATGTTGATTTATGTTTCGGGGTGTGTTTGGCGAGCGGTTGGACGAAAATGCGTTAGTCCGTTGAAATTTGAATAATGTTACTTACGTATTACGTTAATTTTGCTATCGCTTTAATATTAGAACTTTACACTCTACAAAACTTAAAAGCACTTAGCAGTTTCTTAAAATTTTATAACTGTACTTAAAATGAAGAAGGGCCAAGTGTCTATGTATGAATGTCATGTGACATAATGTTTTTTTTTCATGATGCGCGCTGTACGGCAGCCGTATATTATTGTATTTCATTGTTATAACCTAGAGAACTCTGCGTTCTAACCCACACAATAAAATCTTACTCGTACATTGTGCATTCGAAAATAAAAGAATTTGTTTTCCAGAAAAATGTGGCCTCTCAGACGACCCGGGACTGCGGGTGAACGGCAAGGGCAAGAAGATGAGGAAGCCCCGGACGATATATTCCAGCCTGCAGCTCCAGCAGCTGAACAGGCGGTTTCAGCGCACGCAGTACTTGGCGCTGCCGGAGCGGGCCGAGCTGGCCGCCAGTCTGGGCCTCACGCAGACACAGGTAAGTTTAGGCTTAAAGCTGCGGTTCACGAAGTAATAGAGAATTAGCTGATATTGCAGGGGTATTTTTATATGAAAGTTCGATTTATATCTGACAATTGTTAAGTATAGTTCTATAATAAGGAAACGTTAAAGTTACCAACATCATATTTTATGGTTTTCATTCATTTTATAAAATATATAGACTCTAGTGTTGGGCGGACAAGTTGGAAATGATGGTGTAAGAATAAGCATGGCGTTTATTAAATTATTGTTAATCGTTTTTTGAACGCCGATATTTAGTTAGAAATTTAAAATTATATTTTTGGATACGAAGAATTTGTAATTTTTTTTTTATTATTTGAATATTTCGAGCCTTGAAAATTCTTAGGCGGAATGTGTCGTGACAAAAAAAGATTTAAAAATAATAAAATTTAAATAGGTATATTATTACCTGTAATTATATATTCTAATAGGTAACGAATTGTTAAATATTCGGCGAAAACATTTCATATAGCCACCGTTTTTTTTTATTTCGTCGTATCAGGAACAGAAAAAAAAATGGCGTCGCATAGCTAACTAATCCCCACACAGTAATTATGTCGCACACCTTGTAATTAGACGAAATGGACGTTCACTCGCTCATTCTCATCTCGAACTAAAAATAGACTTTAAGGTGTTAGCAATAAAATGAAATATCGTGCCAATAACATTTATCAGTAGTAGTTACAAGACTGTTATTATGATTTTTTTCTTTAATGTCACAGATAGTGCCAGTTCTGTCCGTAGTAATTTAGTCAGCGGGTTTCTTTATCGTTAAAATATTTAAAAAAGCTATGTCATTCTTTTTGAACATAATATTTGCTTGGATTTCTCCTGTGATGTTCTTTTTCTATTGCCTGCCAGCTTTAAGGTAATATGTTTAAAAAAAATGCATCATTTCAACAACTTACCTATAAGTATAACTTCTCTAGTTAAGTTGAAATTATTTTTCTATTATCTCATAAGAAAAATCACCGGAATTGCCAGCGAATGAACCAAATGAATTATAAAATTACAAAAACGAACGTCTTCGTTAGAATCTTGTCAAAAAGCATACCATTTTCTATAACCTACTTTAATCTACTATTTTCCACCGAGTAGTTGATTGAAAGACATTTTGTTTTGTATCATTTTTCATGTACGGCAACACCATTCACAAGTTAGAGTTTTCGCGGCGGGCACAGATAACGCAACAGTGTGCGGGGAGTGAGTCGTGGAGGATTGATTCGTCATGTGTCACCGTACAGAATGAATAATCGTTATCTTGTAGCTCTGCTGGCCAGTAGTGTACACCTCGCAACGAATAGACAAGGCACCACGTAAAACTTTATTCCACTCTGTCTACTTTTTTTAAAAATGAAAACATACACCGCATTCTACGCTGCCCACTATAAAAAACACATGTAAATACCCGTGTAGTCCTGTAATACACAAGTTGTTTTGCAATTATACAAGACGTTTTGCAATTATACAGTAAGTGGTTTTTTTTAGAATCGCCGTCAAGCGTTCGTCGCGTCTGGTAGTGCCTCCACATCATTAGATTCCGAATATTTTCATCAAGAGTCATGTTTATGAATACAAAGATATTTTGTACCCTCATAAACATTTTAATTTCATCCGCATTTAAATATTTTTTATAGCTATAAATTTGTATTTAAATTTAACCATTGGACTGTTGGCGCACTTATTTGTTTTTCTTTTTTCTTTGTACCACAATTTTTTGCCAGAGAAATTATCTTGGCCAATTAATTTTCATTATATAAACAGTTTTAAATACTAATTGGGAGTTTTAATTAATTCATTGTGAATAAGAAGCGTGTCATATTTGAATTAAAAAGTAAAGGAAGTTAATAATTTTAAAGAATTAATAATAATATATTTTGAAAAATTTTATTAACTGCCGTAAAATTAATACAGTGAGAAGCAACGGAGGCTTACGGATGCCTTCAAGGACTTGTTTAGAAGGGCCCGTAACCCGTTCGTGCTTCGTTCCTACAGCCATATATCAAAATCGAAACTCATGAATAATTACATTGCTTAAATACTCTTAGTAATACAATCCACGAAAGTTTTTTTTCTATTTGTGCATTTTATGGAACTTTTATATAACTAGATCTTAACCTTAATAAAAAAAGTTGACTTTACTAATAAACCTTGGTAAAGAAAAATTAGTGATGAGAATTTTACCATCAAAATCTAGATACATAGTTGTACGATTTTTCAAAATTATTAGCGTTTGCTTGTGAATAAATTCCCACCGAATATCTAGCGGCGTCTATTCATTTATAAGTCTATACGTAACGGGATAAAAAGTAATATAGAGTTAATTTTATTATAATTTAATATTTCTCAGTTATTGTCTGAACGCCTCGCTTTGATGAGCCCGCGTAGTGATGGGGCTGCTCTGTCGGTTTTTATCGTTAGCACGATAAAAGATAACCGGTCCTGGGGAAATATTAACCGGTAAATACGATCGCTCTTATTATGGCGTTGTATAAAAGTGTCTGACTTTGAATTGTTTATGTTTTATGATACCGCTCTATACACATTTCAATATTAGTTAAACATTTAATATATATTGACAAATTAGAAAAATAAATCTAAAGTAATGATATACCAAACACAAATATAAGAATGTTAATATGTCTATTTTTTGGTACAATTTCCAAATTTTTATCCAGCAAAATGTACATAGCTGACGAACAGGCGGGTTGAAGCCTCCCATCACTATTGCACCTCTATTTCCTATCACTCGATTCGATTCCACATTAAGAAAAAAAGCGGGATACAACTTGACGATAGAACAATGTCTCTGTCTCGCTCGCACAAAAACGAACATAATCGCCTAGTTGTTATATTAACACAATTTTATTTCATTCTATCAAAGGAGAATCACGTTTATTTCTTTAACATTAAAGTCGTATTCAGGCGTTGATAATCAGCGGTTTTAAACCTATGTAGTGTTAAATAAAATATCTCTTATGTCTGATGGAATAAGGTACATTTAATTGTATCATGAACTGTCAATTTTTTGTCACAGATAATAAATCTTGGCATTTGTCTCTAGGTGCTAGTTACGATCTATTGTCTCTAAGTTCATTCTAATTTCAAAACAGAGTACACTCGTACTTTGTTTGCGGTTTCATGTACTTTTTTATTTTTCAATAACATGGATTAAAACGATAGGACCAATACGATCTTTTATCTTCGTCGGTCTTTAAAACGAATCGCATGATTGATTGGGCTTTTTTTTATCTATGCCTGTGTAATAAACGCGGTAATAATTAGTTTCGAGTAGTAATTAAAGAAGAAAAGTATATTGTACTTTCGAGGAACAGTGTAAATATTTTTTTTTTTTTTTTCACGTAAATATTAATTAAATGAAGCAACATATTTACATGTAGGTATCCTCACGAAAAGACTGTGTAATGACGTTATTATTATTATTATTGCCAACGTAATTGAGATTGATTAATTGAATTAAAAAAAAAAATCTTAGTAGTGTCGACACAATATATTATAGACTTTTACTTAGGAAAATGAAAATGAAGTTATATAAACAACAATATGATATAGGTAAATGCATATTTTCATGAAACTAAAATAGAAAATAACTTGAATTAGCTAAAATTACATTTTTAACCACTTACGAAGTATGTGCGTAACTGTAATACTACTCGTAAATTGGAATGCCGCATGTTCCAATTTAGATCGATCGCATTGAGAGACAGCCTTGCAAAACATTAAACTGCTATAATTTCGTTATAATTAAATAATAAAGTTTTTAACGAACTTTCTACTTGAATGTCACTGTAAGTACGGTTGACAAAAAATGTCACATTTTGAAAACTTGATCAGGCAAAGGTATTTTAATATTTAACTCACAATGAGGATTTTTTCGGCTTGACCTTTTCAATTTTTGACAGTTCATTTCATAAGACAATTAATCAATACTGGTTAAATTTAAATATGTTGATATTAAAAAAAAAATTGTTGAAATATGAAAACCAAAACAGAATTATTGCGTAATTAATGTGTACATAGGTAAAAATATTTATATATAAATAATCTAATATTTAATATAATACAGGATAACTCAAAGGTGTGAAAGAAAAATGCCAGCCAAAGAGGGCGTATCAAGTTGTTAAATATGAGACCACAATTAACCGGAGTTGGTTAGTTTAACGCGAAGATTAGATATGAAAAATGATCGCCAACAGGCCGCCGACTAATCTGATGGCAAGCCTCGACGTAGCGGGCCTGGTAGAACTGTTTAAATACATAATATTTTAAAATAAAATTACTATTGTGTGTTGGTAATATTATAAATGGCATTTTCTCTGTTTTTTATTTATTTGGTACAGATTTGCGTGTTTTTATAGTTTTTTGACTTTATTTACATTGAATATAATTTCTACATATTTTCCGAAAATTGTATTGATATATTGGAGCTGTATAAAAAATAATTCAAATTGAAGACTGGCTATTTGACAGATCCATAGACAACTCAATGTTTAATTTCTCCGTGTCATCCTCCAATTGACTTGGCATGGCAACACAGTCGCGTACAGTTTTAGGTAGGTGCCAGTGATTTACCAGCCGAACTAGAAGTCCACAACTTGGATACAAAACATACATATCGACACAATAACGCTCGACGAGCGACGTACCTACATTCGTGAGCGGAGCCTGGCCACTTGGTCATTCGTCACACACTTACAATACGAATTAAAGCGCGGTAGCCGGCTGTGAAGTCCATCCATCATCATTTCACATGACGCGATGATCACAAATGAGTTTTTTCGTCACACTCCGCGCCGGTGCAGTGTGCGGTCGCCTCTATGGCTTGTTTTTCTTTTCTATACCGTTCGTGTCTATGGTCGGTGGTTGTGTTTTGGGGAATTGACACCCTTTGTTGTTTTCCTTAATATTTATTCTTTTTTTGTTGCTTCATTTTCTCGCAGCGACTTTTAATGAGCTTTGGGGGTTTGCTTAATAAATTTAATAGTAAAAAATCTTCCCACAGGTAATTATATTACTTATAATGCTTACACATAACCATGTTACAAGAGTTTAGTAATGTTTAACACTTCTTTATTTATTCGAGAGCAGCGCAGTGCGTATATTGGAGCTGACCATAATTATAAAGACTGCCTCGTTGGTCATGTTGGTTACAAGGTCCTGGGTTGAAATTCTGGGTCGGGCACTATTGGTTTTTTAAATCAGATTTTCTAGTAGTGGCTTGGAGTCTGGATATGTGCCCTATGCATGGGGAGTGTACTACACTCCTCTGCCTACCTCTTCGGGGTTACAGGCGTAAGGTTAGGTTGTTAAATAATAATAATATGTTGAGAATAGTTACATATGGCGATCTATTCTAAAACTAGACAAAGCGTACGCTACGCTATTATAGACAGCTGATAAACAACACATATAAATTCCTAAACACGTACATATATGGACAATTTTACATCCAAACAAAACAAATACATGCTGAGCACATAAACATTTTTCCTAACCGGGATTCGAACCTGCAGCTATCAACTGAGTAGTCAAGAACATTGACCACAAGACTATCAAGCCGATCAACTGGCAACATCTGAACTACATAATGCCCTGGTAACCCTACTTGAAATCTACTTGTACAGAATGTCTCATCACTCCGACGTCTCTGGTCGGAACGCACTTCGTTCCACATCACGCATGCATCTGTTCCAGAATAGTGGAAGAATTTAATTGGAAAATTGTAACCAATTGTAAACCATTAACCTCAATTGGATGATACGGTCCACTAATTCTCCACCAGGCCCCAGCCGTATCTGTTGACAATTAAACATACTTAAATAACACTGAAAATGTCCATTGCTTGCGAACTGCTCGCGTCCTGCGCTGCGGGGGGCCGCCTCCGAGTTGGAGACTCGTGGAGCATATGTATATCTATGGACTGCTACGATGTTGCCTCGTTGGACGTGTTGGTTGCAAGCGCGTGCCGATCGGGAAGTCCTGAGTTCAAATCCCAGGTCGGCACTATTGGATTTTTCTAACGAAGGATTTCTAATAGTGACTCGGAGTTTGAATATCTGCCCGGTGTATGGCAAAAGGCTCACGACCCATTTGATGACGGGACGTAAACGTAACTGGTGAAACGTGGGAGTGTACTACGCTCCTCAGCCTACCTCTTCGGGAAATACTAATTATTATCCAATCATTATATCGGGTCTGTATGGGGTAAGCAGAGAGCACAGTACGTCAAATATCTGTATCCTTTCAAACCTGAAGTTCTTCTTCTACATTCATCGATCTCATTTTATTACATGTAGGTGTAAAAATACATAGATATATGCATTCATATGTACACACACTTTGAACACGTGCAAATGACTAAGCTAATTAGAATATCGAGATGTTGAAACATTTGTGGAATTGAAACGATTCAATAACAGTGGTCTACACATGTGTACTACTAAATGCTAAGCGATTTAAAAGATATGTAGTTTTTTTTTATATTAGGTATGCATGGATAGATATTATTGGTATATTTGGAGGTGCGTTCGACCTAAGTATAGTCTATGTGTTCTTGGTGAACGTGTTGTTGTACAAGTGCGATGCGATTTAAATAATTTTACTCGCATATATAACAAACACTCGTTCTCACATAAACATTTGTCCTGTTTGGAAATCGATCCCACACCTTACTACAACAGTCAGTCAATAACTATTGTAGATATACATATATTGGCTAAGTAACTCCAATATCAGTATTTTAAAATACTGATTGAAAATTCATTTTAAATATCATGGAATTTTAATGACTCTATATAAGATAATGTGTTTAATGATTGCACGATATTGTGGAGTGACCTTCAAATTATAAATATACAAAGATGATGCGGTCCGAGGTTGAACGGCAATGTGCATCGACCCTCACCTTCCACGATCGACCGATACTCCCGATCCAGTTAATCGAGCCGCCGGCAGGTGTCGCCAGTCGATTAGACATCCTTGTGTCAAGGCAGGATTAACGGTAAACCGTCTTTTATGACTATGATATTAATTTAGTGGCTTTTAATAATTGAACATTCAAAATAAGCGGCACAGATCGCGTGACAATTAAACATGTAGTAGGTACGGATCGTCACGTCAGATTCTTTAGTGCGTAGGCAGAGTGTAACAAATGCCAAATATCAGATCTTACATACCTGACGCGGTTCTTTTACAACCACAATATAGCAGTTGAGCTGTTATTTGAGTCAGCAACTGCAGAGTGATCTTATTCACATGGATTTGGACTCGTCACGCAGCTATGTACATTTTTGTACATACATACGCACATAACGCACTGGAGTGAACGGAAACCGCACCGTCACCACGTCGAATGTTAGAAAAGATGACTTTCGAATTTCAAAATCACCACCGTGATTGGCTGTCGAACGCGCGAGGTGGGCCAATGGCCGCTCGTCAGCGTCGATGACGGTGCGCTTCGGTCACAATTGTGGTAGCTTCCGTTAAAGTGGCAACACTTCTTTTTGTTGTGTTCGGTCCGCTTTGTGCGTCACGACGATATTGTCCAGACTTATTAAGGAGCGATCTTTTTTTGTCCATTTTCATTTGGCGG
Organism: Mimoniades ocyalus; assembly: GCA_018245615.1. Taxonomy (NCBI): domain Eukaryota; kingdom Metazoa; phylum Arthropoda; class Insecta; order Lepidoptera; family Hesperiidae; genus Mimoniades; species Mimoniades ocyalus. The sequence goes on along the minus strand of DWDV01001873.1, from coordinate 1,352 downwards.
TCATCTATTCGATCTTTTGCGGCTTGGGAAAATGTGTGCTGGGATTCGGTGGTGGGTGTCTCTATTGATATATGTCGTCTGCAATGTCGATGGTGGCAGAACAACTGCTCTGAGCATCGAATCGTCTTTAGGATACACGTCTTTATGATAGTCATGTTTGAGATGGAATCGTTTTCTTAGGGTACCTACGAACGGACCAAAAACTAGGCCTGTCATATTTCGTAGTGGAAATGGTTGTATCGGTGATACTTCCTCAGAACTGGTGGTGCATTCCGTCTCCTAAACTGACGCGCTAATGTTAATGCTTCTAATATTACTCATAAGTTTACACCAATGACTCGTGGAAGGGATTTTATAGCAATCAGACTTATAGTATAGCATCACTTTTAGCGTAAAGCCATACGCTTCATTAAAATCTAATGATCAAATGTTTCATATGTTGTAGTTTTGTTACCAACGTACTTTCATTTATAGAAAAAGACTCAACATCATCACTATGTTCCTCTACCTTTCTCACTCCACTAATAGACATAGGTTTCTCCTAACGAGCACCCTCGCTCCTTAACGTCGGCTTGTCCCATCAAACTTCGGTCTGCAGCTCTACGCAGTAGGTACCCGCAGTCGCCCTACACTACAATCGCTGTCTCAGTCTTCCCTCCAAAACTAGATTTCGTAATTTGCTTATTGGTACGTTCCTTATGCGTACATACCGCTAGGTGCCGTGAGAGAACACGAATATAGGCATCAGCTATGCAGCTGACAATGAAAGTCAGTATTGGGCTCGAATGTATGTATCTATGTATGTACCTTGGGGTTATCTCAATACGTAGCAACTGTAAATTCATAGAAACGTGAAAATTACAATAGAACATTTGCCTATATCATAAAAATAGACGAATATTATATCTACTTTAATTTTTATCGTGGACACTATTGTCATTCCACTATTGGACTTCATTCTCCCTCCAGAATAAAAAGCGTTAGGGCCAATCAATCTAGCACGCTGGTAAAGTGTGGATTGGCAGACTTTGGCCTTAGTTTGTTAATGAGCATATTATGGTCTTAACCCTTCATGTCCTATGAGGAGACATTTTTCCTACAATGATAAAGGGTTAATTATAAACCACCCCTGCCAGGGAACTAGTGGTTACTAAACGCTCCAAGCTGCTCACATCGCCCTCGCATAACCAGTCTCCATTTGGTCCTCGTAAAAAAATAATCAAGATGCATCGATTACGCCTCTACTACTGCAACGTCAAGAGCAATTATAAACAACGCAAGTAATTATGAACAATAATTATGATTTGTAACCGCTGTTTGCCATTGGCTCACGCCCTATTCCATGGTGGGAC
>DWDV01001872.1:0-12420 GCA_018245615.1 Mimoniades ocyalus | reverse complement strand
CGAACCACTACTAGAAAATCTAAATTAGAAAATTTTGTAGTGTTCGACCCGGGAATCGAACCCGGGACCTCCCGATCAGCAGTCGCACTTGCAACCAACACGACCAACGAGGCAGTGTTATGTTATAAAGTAAATAATAATTTCTTAGTTAAAGCTGTATCGGAAACAGGGGTTTCACGGTTCGATGCTTCTATGTTTCTGGCTGAGTCATACCTAACTATTAATTAATTTCCACAATGCCACCGAACGCGGCGGCCGAACTTTGCAAACTGCAGCGCAGGTTTCCAAACACGCTCCAAGTATTCCTACAACTGGAGGTACTAACGCCTCCTTTATACCGCCTATCGCATGAGCCAGCATTTTAATTTCCGCTTTTTTCGCTTCGATCGCCTTCTTCCTTTTTATTATTAATAAACGTAAATTAATAAATATTACAGTATGATGTCATCGTAATTGTTTTTTTAAAATTAGAAACACAACATTTAGGTTTTTAAATATCATATTACAATACTACTTGATCCTTCCCATTTCCCACAGCTAGAGAGTGTTTTTCAGATTAGTTACACTTAGTTTGTTCCTTTGTTAAACGAGGTATCTAATAATGCGTAAATTCCTTTTTCATTGAACCTTAATAATTCAACAAAAAGAACGTTATTGTGAAGGACAGTCCCGACGCGTCTCGCGCGGGACACCCTCTACCGCAATAATGAGCTCTCGCACGCGCGGTATACTATCTCCTTGTGATACCGCTACCCTTATAACTTTCGAGCGAATTCCGGCAACAACGTATCACAAAATTATTTCCAACATAACTTCAAAACTTATAACTTCGTTCCTCTGCATGCATACCGAGCTAGACTGGTGTGTTTATAATTGGGTATTGTGCTGAAGTCTGTTATGTAGGTATGTGTATAACATGGTACGACATGCCGGAGCTCGGCCGCAATCGTCATTACTAGGAGGCAAACAAGTTTGTTCAGCCCCAAGAGAAAGCCACTTTGACTAAATGGAATCTTTCACCTATTGAAGCTTTTGAGTTGTGTTGGTCAGCAGTGATCATTCATCTTGTGTACTCACTGGTGATATCATGTGAATATGATTCCTCATTATTGCCTATTTCTATACCTACGTTTGAAAGGGACATTTGAATAAGAGAATGTAAGAGGAATTGAACCCAGGACCTCCCGATCGGCAGTCGCACTTGCAACCAACACGACCAACGAGGCAGTCCCCATTTATACTAACACATAAATAATTAATTATTCAAGTTTTTTGCGACAAACGTTGTGGTGTCTGATTGTGAATCATACATACAGACATCATCAAACCTTTTGTCGTTTCCCTGTGGGAACAGGGTTTCCCTTCAGAATGAAACGGTCTAGGGCCTGCCGCGCTGCGAGAGTACGAGTTAGTAGATTTCACACGTTATGAACAATACTATGGAGAAATCTAAGGTTTTCTCGCGTGTTTTTCTTCACCATTACAGCACGTGATATTGCATCATAAGCGCGCGTCTTTTGTAAAGAAGGAAGCGCTAGGTTTTGAACGCTGGACTTTGGAAGTGGGAGGCTGTGTTATAAGTTCTATTACTGCTTATATTTTCTGAAAGATAAGTAATTTTTACGGGTAATTACAGAGTATCCCAAATATTGCAAATTAGTATTGCAGAAGTTTGTCGAAGAGAATACACGGACAAACTGCAAACACGTTCCGAGTGTCACGAAAACATCTCTCCGCACACAAAGTCGAATTTCCGGCGGCTGCAATTCCAGAAGCTAGTTTTAAACTGTTTGAACACGTGTGCCATTTTCCAGATCTAACCCGCAGCTGGTTTCACTACTCTCTACATCTAAAATAACAATTCACACTTGGAATTTTAACGAAGGTAGCAAGGTGATAATAGTAGAACAACAATTTTTGGAGAGTTAAAACAACTACTTCACCAGTTATTTACTCCAGGGCGTCGAAAATAAATATCTACCTCAATTGTAGATATTTACATGTATGTAGGTTGAAAAGCGCAGCTGCCGTTCGAGAGGTCCTGGGTTCAAATCCCGAGTCGGGCACTATTGAATTTTTCTAATTTAGATTTTCTAGTAGTAGCTCGAGTCTGGATATGTGCCTGGTGTATGGCAATAGGCTCACCACCTATTCCATAGCGGGAAGTAGACTTAACTGGTGAAAAGTGGTTATTTACTATACTCTTCTGCCTACCTCTCCGGAGATTACAGGCGAGAAGTTACGTGTATTATTCTTATTGTTATTATAATTCTCTCGTGAGTGCGTTTATAGGGCCTGTTATTTTATTAAACATGTTTCTGTCACCTCTGCGCCCGTATTTATTTTGTCGATTAAAACAATATAGACGCTTGCTCCGCGGCTTATGTACTGAAACAATTGGTAGTTTTATTAAACCCATTTAGCAATAAAAAGGATATGAACCACGGAACTTATTTATCCTGTCCTCTACTGTCATAGTACTCGTAACAAGGCAACAAGTCGACTAGCGCGGCGTGTGCCCGCCGCTCGCCGCGTGCACGCGTGTTCCATATCCTTAATTTCGGGTTTACGCAATTGGTTTAATATCTACAAATTTTATTGTTTATATAATAAATCTGAAGACTTTTGTTTGTTTAAACGCGGATACTAAACTACCAGCTGGATTTAAAAAAATATTTTTGTATATTATAAGCAGATTCATGAGGAAAGCTATAGCTACAGTTTAAGTTTAGTTGTATTAAATTAATTGACAATAAATGTGTAAATATTACTTATTGGTTTTGTTAATAGTTATAAATCCTACAAATGAAAGTAAAGCCTACAATATAATGATTGTGTTTATTTAGCGTACATAGCGGTATAACGTCAAGTTTTTTCTCTCTGAATAGGACTGATTTTGTATCGTATTTCAAGTCTGAATGTTGTCAATCCGACGAACACCCACTTGCGGCATTCGCAGTTATCCGATTACTTATATAATTTAAAAAGACAATAAATAATATCAATTTATCTTAGAAATATACGGCAGGTCCCACCTGCTGCTACCTTCAGGCGGACAACTGAAAACCAATGCCGAAAAATAAAGTTCGTTCAAACAACTTTCTCTTGGAAGAAAATATTAAGAGGAGGCAGTTTGTCAATAAACTTTTCCATAGCAATACGCGGTAAATCGAGCGTAGTTAGTTCCGCCTTGGACACAATACACACCATAAAATGAATAGCAAGGTATTGTTACTTGAGACGATTTCCTAACTTCGTGTTTCCGGCAAATGATTAGAAAAAAGTTAGATGTTTTTTTTTCTAAAAAGGTCATCCGGAAATTAATGATTTCCTTATATTGTGAATTCACAACAAAATCTTTTCTTTGTTATATTTCTGAAATAAATAAGTATATTTGTATAGCACAAACAAATTGCGAAACAATGCTTAGAAAATTTTCATTACAAATAGAGTTCAGGTTGAAAAGTTCGTATTATTTTTTAGTCTACGGCGAACGCATAATCTAAGATTCGCTCATAATATGGAACACGCGTCTAACATGGATATAAATAGACGATAGGGCCACAATACGATTAATTTGACCGAAGTGGTTCTACGCAATGCAAGTTTCTGAACGTGTCTGCTCATTGAACGTCTAATAAATTTGGATTCGTACGTCGTTGGCTTTTTATTCCAAACTTGCATTCTGATATGTAACAATATCTTCAATCGTTTAACCACATCTATACGTTTCTACTGTGCACATATTTATTCTTTTATTCCAGCCATTCATATTACGTCCATGGGACATGGAGCGGCATCAGGGTGGAACGTTTTATGACATGAATATATACAATTTGATCGCAGAGTTTTGAAATGTGTCTATTCCATGTGTAAACTTACTCCTGAGATCCACGTATAAAAATACTTTTTCTACCACTATTATATTTATTATATTTGTATTATATAGCTTGCGTATTGTAAACTTAATAAACACACGTAGGCACTGAAATTGTTATAAAAATGTTTATATTGCAGCGGATTATATTAAGCGGATATTGCAGCAGCTGAATTATACAAACACAAGCGATGTACTTGTTAAATATAAGCTTCAAGCGGAAGGGTTTAAATACAAACTTCAACATCGTTTCAGCTTCGTTAAATACAAACTTCAAGAACTAAAAACGTTTAAAATGTAATCGAGCAAAACCTTTTTTGTAGAAACTTCTTTAACCAGACAGTAGTATTAGCGCTTTCAGAGGATTAAAAAACACGTATCAGTAAGGGCGCTAGAAATATCACCATGAAAAAAATTATTCACCTGAATCTCAGTTCGGAGACTTGTTGGGATCTATAAGTGAGTCGCGTGGCTTTTTGTTCTTCTAAGTTTGACACTCAGCCATAACTTATTTAAAGGACTGAAAAAGTAAGAATATCTTACGCGTCCGTGTCGAGGCAAAGTAAAATTTCACATCCCAACCTCGTGAAGGTGTCGTAGGAGGTGATGGCAGATTGCGGAAAAGCGCGGTCTGTATAGGCACAGCTAAATACCTTGGCAGCTCATGGGCAGCAGCATAGGCGGTGCGAGAAGATGTGCTCTGCGATCCACAACCCGCATGCCCAACGTGCCCAGTATTATGAGCATAATCTCTCGGGGGAGGCCCATGTGTAGTAGTGGACCGCAATAGGCTGATGATGACGACGAACGCACTCTTTAGAAAGTCACAACCGTGTCTGCTCGCGGACTTCGTGTCCAAGTAATGGATGTTGCAAACTGTCACAAATTGTTGAACAAAGAACTAGTCTGTCTGGGGTTTTAGTGTAAAGTATACGACCTCATTTTGTTTAAGCCTCTTTGTTGTGACGTTTTGTCGTAAATCCTGTGCACAATTAATTGGCGACGAAACAATGTGGGACATGTTTCCACTGGAATGCAAAAAGTGACCTGTCTGTTTCATATTTTTCGTCTAATCTTTGGACAGGAAATTGTTAAATCATGGTCAGTGAATATTTCGTTGCCATTTTGACAGGCATAAGTGTAGAAAACTGCAAAGCACATAGACCATTCATATGATCATCAGATGATCATATCAGACTCATACATCAGATAATCATATTTCAAATTGTTTGGAGCATAAATATTTAATTTTTTTTTTTGGACGAAATCAATTAACCTGAAAACTATTTCAAGTAATCGTAACTTAACACTTTTAATCAATTTGATTTTACGATTGATTCGTGAACCTCCTTCTTTGAATCTGGAATAATAAGATAAGCTAGATAAACATTCTATTCGACTAATACTATAATTGTTTTATTTAAAAATGTAATTATGTAATACAAACTTACAAGAGACCCAGCTGTCAGTAATTTATAAATACTCCAACGATATATTATTATAATAACACAATATTTCTTCAGGCATTATTATTCCATAATTGAATTAGTTGCTAAAGGTGGAATAGAATTGAATTTCTTGAAAGGTTTAAATAAATATAGTGCCCTTTGGTGCACACTGTTGTAATAACATACCACGCTTCGTGGAATAGTTAGAATTGGGGTCGCTAAATTACTGTCTCCGAGCGATTTCAAACGCAACGAGGTACTATCTGCTTCAGTTTACCAAGAGTACTGCGAACGAGCGAATCACCAACTAGTGTTTTAATTTCAGATCTAAGGTTACACTATGTGAGCGTGGTAGGTGTTGGTCTTAATGTCACGTGTCATCACGCACAGAATGATCTAGTTTTTGGAGTGTAAGTTACTAGGCATGTGAGAAGACGAAACCCATTTGAGGATACTACGGTTGCAGCAACGCTCTGCTATGCACTAGTATGTACGTCTCCTTAGAGATATAGTAACAGTAGAAAATGTTATATTTTTGCTCCAACGTAGAGCAGACGCTCGCAACGCGATTTGATTAAAAATTGTATAACAGACATTCGGCACGTAGCGCTTACGAAAATTGAAATTGAAATTCTAAAACAATATAGCAGCTTTGTGTCGAACTATTTTGATAAAGTTTTAATTAATTCCTAATGTGTCTTACATCACAAATGTCGTGTAGGCAACTATGAAGAATTAAATCATGTGACGAAGAGTGTGCGAATATTTACAGATATAGACGGGTATACAGTATGAGAACGGTCAAAAAAAGCTTGGTAACATTTCGTAGAAAAATATCGCAATAATAAAGCAATAATGCTCACTAACATAAGTATTGTCTGCCGAAATGTCATGTCCTAAAAACGGTAAAAGATATGAAAAAACAAAACGTGGGTGCCAATTTTAGTGAATGTTGGCCAAATAATGTTGCGCCAGTTTTACGCTGTATGATATTAGCTTTCTTGGTCACGATCCCGCCAAGATTGGCTCGGCGGATTGGGTTCGGTAGGCGAACGTTGTAGGCAGCGTAGCATTTCACTTGTGGTGAAGTGTAAACAGAAATGATTAAGGTTTTGGTAAACATTTTTTGTGGTCACATTGTTATTACAGCTGTGGAATATGTTATTTAGATTATGAGACACTTAAATTTATATTAATAAAATGTTTACAGATATACGTGGCTTAACATTTAGGTGAATATTAATTATTTTTGGTATTTAAAAAGTTTTAGTTTTGGTGTTAGTTTCACTTTATGATCATCGTCATCATCATCAGCGCACCGCAGTCCACTGCTGGATATTGGCCTTCCCTAAGGGGTTATGCCCGTAGCTATCCGCGCTCGGCATCAGCCTCCAGCTTGGATTAAAGTTAAGAAACATCAAATTATAAGACTAATGATATTATAAGAACGGGGTGAATGTCAAAATGACGTCAACTAGACAGGTATGGAAGAAAATACATTACATCGACATCAACTCCGTTGGGAACCGGCAGCCAGATGGTAGCAGCAACAACCACACAAGTACATTTAACTCTGCGTACATCTGTTTCATAGTCAAAAATACAAGCCTCGTTATACGTACGTACGGATAGACGTAGTTACTCGTTGTGCATTAATCTATACTGGAGTAGCGTGGTGAAGCATGCTGAGACCCGTCCGAGTGTCAACAAGTACGCAACAAAGGCGCTGATTTGTTCATACTATTGGTTCATCTTCATATTAACATCAAATCAACTGCTGGCCAACTGAAGCCAAGTCACAAGCGTCCGGAGCCGGTGCGCGCGTGTGAATAGAATAATACATGCAGAAAACGCACGTCAGATCAATAAAAGTAGACATATTGGCACTCGATCACCTCTGCTTAGCCCGTATGGGACCTGCCGTTCTGATATAATAATTGTAATGTCTCCGTGTAATTCGATGTAATACGGTGAATGGTAGATGAATCATTTCATGAGTTTTTATGTAATTCGTATCTAATATGAGTATATGTTGTTATTATCTTATTTCTGGCCTGAAAACGCAAATGGTTACAACCTACAGCGACGGCTGTTCACGGAGTGTGTTGGAATTGTCATTTTTAACGAGCTATGCGAGAATCTAATTTGGGTACAATGTTATATCTATGTAACCTTAAACATGTTAGACACTTTCAAAGTTGTAAGATAATTTGCTAGTGCTTTTCATAATATATGTATGTGTTATTCAGGGATAAAGTTTCGTTATCCGGATCCGGACGCCTCTTCACCGCGAACTGGAGGAAGCGCGACGCTGGAGATATCCTGGCTTTATTTGCGATTTTGAAACTACTTCGCTCAGGACATGTTTTGTTTTCACAAGTTTGCGCAAGATTGCATTTTTTTAAGTTAATAAGAGTATATTCTAGAGATTGAAATCTACTCCTTAAAAGTTGCAGGCTCGTTGGTGTCGTAACGTTACGGTTAAACGGGAGCCTCTGAGTTCGATTCCATCTAGAACAAATATTTGTATGACGAGAACGATTTCTGCGATTCGTCCGGTTGTAAAATGATCCATATCAGTATGTATTCAAACATTTTTGTACATGCACTTTATCTGACGGTTGCTTGAGGTGTCCTAAGATATTACTTTTATGTTACAAAAGTTTTTCAGAATGAAATAAACTCCGGACGAATGCTTCAATTGATTCTAATACAAGACTATAATACCAAATATGCATCCGCAAGGTAACCTCTACTGTGACGATCGGGTTTCAATATTTTGTGTATTGTGAGAGCAAACTTTAAATTAATACGGAAAAAAATACAACAGTTATGGAGCTGTTCATCAGCTACGTGAACTCCAAAAAGTATTCGTTCAGTTGGGATCTTGATAAATCAGTTCCTTAATTAATCGCACTTTTAAAATAACAAGACTGATTGGCAGTACCCTTTTTACGTCATTACTAAGGATCGCTTCCCCCGTGAGCCGGCTTATTGTACGAACCAAACTAAAATTTATTTGTTATTTTTATAGCCTGTATTTCGAAATGTGAATTTGTGCCTGCTGTGTGGAAAGGGCGATATGGCGCCCCTCGGGGGAAGCGTGTTCAGCAGTGGACGGCGATAGACAGATAGTGGTGATGATGATTTATGGATTGTGACATTAGAACCACGTGGTAGAATGTACAAGTAACAATTGACGAATCATGGGAGTGTACGACTCTTCTCTGGTTACTCTTTCGGGGAGTTACAGACACGATATGATGTTATTTGTCATACATCAAATCAAAAATTCAAATCTTCCTGTTTAGCACCCTTAGATCTGTGATAACACAAATAAATAGTCAATTGTACATTTTTCCTTAATCTGCTCGGCGGTCGCAACCTCACTTCGACTTAAAAAGTCCAGAAGGAAAATCATAGGATTTGCCTTATATACTGTGTTTATTTTAAATAATTAGGAAATTTCCATATGTATTAAATCGAAGTAAAAATTAAAAGTGATTGTAAAAATAATTTGCAAGTGTACATTGTGTGTGTTTATGTATTACATTTAGATAAGGTACGGAAATAATTTGTGTAGTCAGCCATTTCATTAATAATTTTATTCACCAAAGTAGAACAATTTGCTGGCAGTCTGCGCCTTTGCACTGTAACAGAAACAATGGAATATTGTTTTTATTATTGTCTTATCGTCATTTTGCATTTTACATATAAAATAAAAAATATCAAATCATAACTGTAACAATAAGGTAGTAACTTTTCCCGCAGTCACAGCTGCATAATAATATTTTGGAACATCACATGGACATGGACAAACACATACAATATTGAAATAAAATTTATTTTTTGTTTAACGATGGATATACACCATTTCTAAGACTGATGTAATTACTAAAACACATACAAAGAGATTTGATCAAATCAGTATGCCGATGGACAGGACCCCCCCCACTCAGTCTTGCCGTTGGTGGCTACGTGTGTGGAGAGCCACTTCTTTTTTTCGGGTAGGTCGACAGTAATCAGGAAACAGATGCGGGTGAAGTACTTCCTGCAATTCGCCGCTAGTAATCTTATTATAAACCCGTCAAAAAATAAATCTTTGTTAAATATCCGTGCGGGGCCGGGGCGGGCCGCGCACGGGTATTTAACAAACATTTCTATTACAATTATAAATTTTAACACACACGCCCATACACACACACACACACACACACACACACATACACATACACACACATATACACACACACACACATACACACACACACACATACACACACGCACACCCTTCTTTTCGCATCGAGGGTTACTAAGAAACAGTATATTAGGTATAATGAAATATTTTTGTATCATTTTTTTTATTGTTTGTTTTCGTTATTTTTTTTATTTTTTTTTATATTTTTTTACACCTATATTCATCAGGGATAATGTAGGATTATAATGGTGAAACAATTTTTCAAATCGTTCCTGTATTTTCAGAGCCTACTCAATGCAAACAAACCATCAAATCTTTCCTCTTTATAATATTAGTAAAGATTACAATGTCTGAACTAACTTACACTAATAGAGATAGGTGTACAGACTTTTTCTATTCCTACAGTCCTATTCGAGGTCGGCTGCAGAAGGCCATGCTTGACGAAGGTGATATGTGACTGAGGCTTACTATTCTATTTCTTCACTAAAAAAATAAATGAAATCCTGGCTAACCGCCTTTGAACATAAAATACACATCACGTTGGAATATATGTATTGATAATTAAGTCAAACACAAGAAACTGCGAACGACATATTTGTCTAATACTACATTATCAATGTACCCTAAGTATTTCTAATCTACATAATTATATTTTCACTCGTTCAGCAAATAGGACTGTTTTCATAGAATGTTAGTCAGTCTGCTGTAATACCTAGCGAATCCAAACAACTTTTCACTGCTCTATTGTCAGCAATACCTACTCTACTGGTAAACTTTCCTAGTGGCATTACATCTGATATTCCTTTTGGTAACGTGAGTGCAAATAAAGTTTCTTTGGAAATATTTTTTCTATATCCCTTCAACTAACTAAGCTTTGATAAATGAAGGGCGAAATAATCTTCGATAGATCCTTTTTCTGTTTTAGGGTTTTGAAAAACTTTGTCCACTGTTTCAAATTTTTTAGTGATTTAGAAACACTAATATTTTAGAATTTTTCTATTTATCATTAATATGCCTTGGAGATTTTTTGTCAAATATGTTATTAACGTAAGTAAACGTTATTTAAGAGAAAGTTATAACTTTAAAATAAAAGTCAGAAAGCGCAGAAATCCGCTTTCTAAACGTTAAATTAACATCCCTTTTGGTAGTAAATTTTACATTTAGAGTGCATGCGTTTTTCGGCCAATGGCTTGTTGTTTTGTCATGCGACCTCTATAAACGACGAGATAAGCGAACAGTGGAAGTTTTATGATCTCGCATATTAAAGTGGAATATTTAAGCCTTTCAAATGAAGAATTTTTGTTGTCTTTAAAAATTAAAATATTTTCATGTAGTCATTTCAAAGGATATCGTAATTTATTCGTGTTTCTGTTCGAGACAATTAATATTCAAATGAAAATAATGTGCGGATGGCGTAAGGAAAGGTTACGAGTCGTTGCTGGCTATCTGCATGATAAACAGCTCTCTTTAATAACTTAATGGCCTTATTTCGAACAGTTACTTTACTACTTAAGTAATCTTCGAAGATGAGTAATTAAATTAAGACTTTGTACATTAAATTTTCACTGCGATTTATCCTTAATGGATATTACTTTCTTTCATATACTTATACATATAACAATATTGTTACATTAAAATGACCCGACGGACACGTCCAGAAGAAACCAATTTGTGGCAGATTCTCAAATGAGGCAATGTGGCAAATTCGTAAAACAGCGATCAACAATGAGATCAACAATGAGAGTATCTACTCTCGAAGTTACCGAAAATACGTTGTGTACTTGGGTTCAAACTCCCGGCGGGTACGATCTTCATGAAAGATGTGCTGATTATAAATGTGACGGCAGATGGATATAATATTGATATTGACCTTTTGCACGTATGTAACACGTTGCATTAGTTGAAACTGGCGCTCTTGCTTTTAATGAAATTATATGATTTTCTAAACTGTCTAAACTAATATTATAAATATTTGATTATTTGTTTAGATTGAATAGGCTCTGAAACTACTGGACCCATTTGAAAAATTCTTTCACCATTGGAATTGTACATTATCTCTGATGAACACAGGCGATAGCATATTTTAGTTAGCGATCCGTATGAAAATTTTGATAATGTAACCCAAGGTGTGAAAAACTACCAAAAAAGTTATGATAAAGCAGTATACTTACTTGTTTATAATATTAGTTTAAATAAATAAAATAAAATAAAATGGTAAAAAATAAAAAGAAAAAAAACTTCATAATGTATTGTTTCTCAGTAACTCTCGACGTAAAGAGAAGGGTTTGGATTTGTTAATATTTATAATTTGTGAAATTTTTATTAAATACGCGAGCGGAGCCGGGGCGGGCTGCTAGTCGCTGATAAGACGTGTACATTTACTTAAGTCATAGCAAATTCTATGATGAATGCATCACGTAATAGTACACGGACCACCTAAAGTGGTACGTATATCCAATTCCACACTGTTTCTGTCCTCTTTCCGTCTGTTTTCGACCTCATAGAAACGTTCCAATCATACGTAATTATTTATTTACAATGTTTGTTTTTTAGGCGTGTGTATGCCACAAGTCATAATAGCAATTGTCTCCAACTTAATACTGCTATTATATCTTCTGTCTTACTCAGACAAGTCTACTGACTCACTCACTCACAGTCATAGAAACACACAAACACATGTACATATTCTTTAAATGCAGTGTTATTTACCTGAACGTACATATTTCCTCAATTGTTATCACTACTTACCCATGCGTTACAAGCCAGGCCAGTGCACTGTAATATATTTCCGATTGTTTTTGAACTGTGACTGTGACTGCCCCGTTGGTCGTGTGGGTTGCAAGTTCGACTGCCGATCGGGAGGTCCCGGGCTTAATTCCCGCGTCGGGCACTATTAA
>DWDV01001871.1:0-12420 GCA_018245615.1 Mimoniades ocyalus | reverse complement strand
ACCGTAAATACGTATTTACATTTTCAACAGTAAATCCCTGAGTCGTGGTTCTGTTTTGTATAAGAGAAAACCACTGAATTAGGAAATGTTTAAAGGAACCATATACACATTTTCTTATTTATTTAGAAAGTTTAAGGGTATTCAGAGCAAATTTATAGACACATATTTAAATCGAAATTTTTTCAATAAATTTAAATAAAATCAATAGTAATTTTAATTCATCTAACAGAGCTGCATATGTTTTTGTAAATCCTTTAATATCGCAAAACTGTGTGTTTGCTAAGTGGTTCCTTTTTGCATAAAGACGGACAATTTGCATAAGTTGTATACAATCAGAACTTTTTGCGATGGTATTTCGATGCTTAAACGTGGGGATAACATCGATGACGACGACTCAAATGTGCAATGTTATCCAAAGATAGGTAAGTAAGAATATAGAAGTTAGAAGCTGGCTTGGAACCCATTGTGGCGTTAAAGAAATGGTTGGAACCAATACAACTCGACCTACACGTGCGTGTACAACAACTACACATAAACTACACACAAATCGTGCGTACACAAATACTCGTATTTTCTGGGGGTTTGACCAACCGCTTTCTTAAACACGAGATTTTTTGAGTTTTTTACTAAAACATCTTCACCTTATTTTCGAGTTCTTCCATTCGTCGACTTTTGTTTTTCATCGCGACCCAGCCTTATATAAATTATCAAAAGTGTGGCTATTTACAATTATTAATAATTCTACTATTGACACTTAGCTTCGCGAAGTTTGGAAAATAGTTACCTGTCGCATAGCTGTAAGGAATCCTTGTGGGTTGAAAAAGCCAGTCATCCAGAAAGTATGAGGCCGTCCGGTACGCAACCATGTGCGGTATTGTTGTTCACGCTCTAGCAGTTCTGTATACCAAAAACCAAGAGTAGCAGATTCCCATGATACCTAGGAAAACATTACTTAATGAGTTCCCGTTTGAAATGATTACTGAACTATTCATACTACTAATGCTAATGATATGACAATTAGAGTCAAGTAAGATCCTATACGGCGAGTTTGCTTCGTTGAAAAAAATGTTTTAAGACTGTTTCGTTCGAGTTCTATTATTCAGTCTTTTAAAAATAACATCACACTTAGTTTCCCGAAATTGTAGACAGAGAAATATATGTACCACAATTCAACGATTCACCTGCTATTTTATATGGCCCTCCAGCCTATTGCCATACACTAGGCACAAATCCAGAGTCTCAGCTACTATTAGAAATTTCAAAATAGAAAAACTTAATAATATCCATCCCGTGGATCGAACTCAGGACCTCTACTAGATTGAGGCAATCTTCAGTCTTAAAAAAATGCGAAAGTCAATACACAAAGATAATTTTACAAATAAATAATTTATATGTCTGTTATAGTGTTACACCTTTAGCCATTGCTGAGGAATACGTGCATCGTACATGGCATCGAGCGATTCACGCAAGCCTTGACTCATAACGATTGTTCCATCGATGGCCAACTTTAAATCACAAAGCGTGGTGTGAACAGTTTTTATAACTCGTTGAATACGATCTATTTCCTGCCTGCAAAAAGCGTTTTAGTTAAATGTTTGATAAGAATAAGTTTCAAGTAAATAAACAATAATTCAGATTTGAATCTCACCTCAAAAATATGTTCATTGGAAGGAAAGCGCCCATCTTTTGTAGCGCTTCTCTGACTTCAAAAGAAATATACTGTTTTGGTAGCTTTTCTAACATGTCTTCAGCTAATCGATAAACTATAGTTTCTCTAGTCTCACCCCCTTGACTGCCTCCTTCCTTTGGCTGAACGCTAAGTATGGTATCCAAAATATCTTTAGCGCTATTAATTTGATAAGTAATATCTGCGTTGCCATGTAATCCGAATACTTCCGGCGTATCTGTTAGAGGCAACTGATTAATGTAATCAACATATCCTTGTAAGTTTCTCGTTTGTGGCACCTTGTACCCTTTATAGAATTCGAAGCCAGGTCGCAGCAATACGTCACAAAACCATACATTTGTAAATGTCGTTAAAAGTCGTTTATCGAAATCGTCTGTTACTCTCCCGCCATATTGTACTTCTCCCAGCATGTAACAAATTGTAGGCCAAGATATGCCTTTCTTAGGATCGATTTCGTCAAGATGATTTTGAATAAATTGCACGCTCGCAGCATGATCGGCTTGGTTAAATTCATATGGTATGTTCCACCCTAGAGGACCAAATTTTCGTCTTTCTTGGACAATCGTGTGTAAAAATGCTACAGCATATAAGAGTGGAGGCCATTGCGGCAAAGACGAGTAGTCTAACGTATCTTGAGTTATATTTTGATAGGTTCTTTTCATACTGGCTCTAATACCTTGAGGTGGTTCATTAGTAAACTTTATAGCCATTTGTAATAGCCCTATAGGAAAATCTGTGTGTACTTCAGTAGTAAGCCAAAGACGAAAAGACTCTTGTATATGTTCCGTTTCGATAAGAGCGTCCATGGCTTCCACACAGAATGGAAGTGACAGGTGAATGTTTTGTAGCAACACCCAGCCTCCTTCATTCATGGAATCTGATATCATTTTGCGCGCAACAATTTCCTGTCCTTGACCCATAGATACCGCCTTCAGGACTGTAAAGCAATTATTAATTATACGTATATAAAATACAATATTTATGGGCTTATGAATTTGTATTGACAAACAAATTACCTATTTCCTTAGATTTGGCAAGAGATGCGATCTGCGTAGATGGGTCTGATCCAATAGATAGAATACATATGAGAGGCGTACGGGGCTCTGATTCTTCCCACGTTGCTTCTAGATTTAATATACATCCTTCACCATATTCTGGGCCAAGTGAGTCTAGCAAACAAATTGATTAGATCAAACAAACGAGTTGGCAACTGTGCATAAAATCAGTTCAGATTCAGCATACGACAGTATGCTGTGAACCCCAGCCCGCATGCCCAGCGTCGAGATAATCCCTCAGTGGAGGCCTATGTTCTCAGCAGTTGCCTGCTATAAGCTGATGATGATGATACGACGGTAGCTGGCAGCAGGCGTTTGTTTAGACAATCTTACCCACGATATATTTTCTAGCTTGTGATAGAGTTCTATCTGGACTCCAAGACCTAATAAGAAGTAATTTGCGAAATACGTCGAGACTTTCTTGAAATCCACTAGGTATTATTTCTTCTTCGGGTTTCGCCTTTTCGTACCAGACGCGCCATTCCTTTTCATTTGTTGATATCTAACAAGAATAATGCACATTTACTTTTATACGTAACTAGTTAAAGTTCTAGGTAGCACGTAACATTGAAGTTCTGTTCTGTTCTCATCAAACAGCATCTGACTGTTCGCATCAAAGTTCGAACGAGTTTACATCAACTTTTATGATATTGAACATCACAATTTATATAAGATTAATACGATGTAAGGCAAAAAAAATGTCCAATAAAGTATATATTATATACATACCTTATTGGAAAATTTGCCATATGTACTCAATAATATTAGTAATAGTTACGTACCTTGTTCAGTACATCTGAAAATACCTTTAACTTGCTTATTTCCACCAAATTTAGCCACGTTATATCTAAAATCCATCTAAAAGGTTTCGGCGTGACTGCGTTTAAGTCTAGTGATGCTCCACCCTTTACAAATGCCATAAATTCATCATGTGAAATTAAACCACGCTGGCAGTCGATTTTCATGGCCAGCATCAATGTAAACAGAGCCTTATGTCTTTCGTATAAGCTGCGTAATGTAAATGCCCAAACTTCATGAGTTAAATATTTAAGTATAATGTTTATTCGTTCTTCTGTAATATTACTTTTAGCAGATTTGGTTATAGAATTATCAAATATATTTAGGAACTGTTTTAAAGAATTTTGATACATAATATTCACATCACTCATTTCAACAATTAAGAAATATAATATGGAACCTCGAGCTGCCACAGCCCTGAACTCTTCTCGTGCTTTGATAATTTTCTTTTCAGTCACCTCAGCCACCTTAAGCTTTTCATTTACTTCTTCAGCTGTTGTTTTGGTAACTTGCAATACTTGTATAAGAGCTTCATCATCAACTAAAGATCCTTCAGACGATGTTAAGCGACAGAGTAAATTACTTTCCAATTCTTTCATGCTTCTTTGGTTCTTCATTACCGATTCAAACAAAGCAACTCTCTCTTCTTCTAAGTCTGATTTCTCCATTAAAATAACGCGGCCCAACAACTGATCTTCAAGACCTTGCATAGTTACAGTAAAATCAATTATGGAAGTTTTTGCACTAATTTCAGGTGAGTAAGGAGGATTAGGTAGCTTAGTCGTTATGTAAAGCATGAACCCAGGCATTACATCACATTCTTTGTCACCTACTATAACTTTCTCGATGGAACCGGATTTAATGAAATTTTTCTCTAAAACATTGTCAATAACTGGATCTAACTCAACTCCTACATCTTCAATCAGAAGAGGTCTTCCTAAGGATAGACTATCTTCTAAATGAGTGCGAAAATACTTATGGTTCAGCGATGTTATTTGAAGTTCATTGGAGGTTTCCTTATTTTTTATCCAGTTTTTACCTTGACTTTGAGGATCTACCAGTAATGGATATGAGCTTGATTTTGTAACAATTAAAGCATTTTGTACTGATAGTTCGTCATTTGGTAGACCTTGTAGTGTCCATTCCGATATCGTAGCATTTTCCACTAACATACTGGTGATATTTAAATTGTCAGTTACCGGTATTTGTTTGCTTTTTAATATTCCCATCCAAGTATTAAATAAGCTGTTTCTAAACTCCTGATTATAGGGACCGCAATAAGATAGGAAACCAGTTGCTAAAACGACATCGCCGACTAATCTCCCTAGCTGCTCTTTGAAGTCTTTGCTTTGTTGAGTCCATCGGATTTTTTCGCCTCCTAGGCCGTTTATAAGTGCAGTGGCTGCTGTCATCTTTCTCAAACACACATTTGCGGCGTCGGTTAATTGCTGTTTTTCTGACACAGCAGACTCATATTGTTCTTTTACTTTTCTTAACGACATTTCCCGTTCTTCAAGCTGCCTTTCGGCAGATGCCAGGTCTTCCATAGCTACCTGAAAAATAGTTTATGTTTATCATAACATTATCATTTTACAATAGTGTTGTAATAATTGTTTAACTTAGACTTACTTTCAGTCTAGCTTCTTGTAGCAACAGGTTGGCTTTCAACGGTAAAACCTCTTTATTAACGCTATGAAAGAAAACCATTGCTTTTGTCCACGATAATAGACCTGCTACATCTCCGCAAACTCGTTTAGCCGTGTCCATATTATAATCCTCCATTTCAAAATATGGAACCAAATGCTCCACCATTTCATTGTTAATAATATCTTTTGGATAATTTTGTAGTTGTAACAAAAATGTAGTGCTAGCCATCATCTGTATCATATCCAATTATAGATATATTAATATTAGTGGTATAAACGTGATATAATTTACAAAGCCTAAAATTAAACTTAAGTAAAGTATGTGAAAAACATACCTTGAGGGACTCTGCCCATGATGGCTTTGGACATGGAGCAGCTGTATCTGGTATCAAAGGATGTAAGCGTCTTTGAAAGAGGATTAAAACGCAATCCATAATTCTCATGATCAAATGTGGAGGCCTTCCTAACTTCCTTACGGTAGCTATATGCGCAGGTTTAATAGTATTCAAAGCAGCCTCAGCTTCTTCCAAAGCAGGCTTGGCCGCTTCCAATTTTATTTCTGCTTTTTCCTTTTCTTCAGCTATGTAGGCCACCAAAGCCTCTGCTTTTTCTTTGACTATTTGCACTTGATTTTTTACTATTTCTGCTTGCATTGCTCTTTCTGTGACTTCTGTTAATACTCGATCAGCTTTTTCTGAAGCCAATGCTAAGTCTTGTTCCATTACAGCTAAATCTTTTTTAAGAACTTCCACTGAAATAGATGCCTCTCGAAGTTTTTCCAATCCAGTATCCATTCTTAATGCTCCATCACCAAGTTCTTTTTGCTTCATTTGGTATATAGTTTTGTAACCACCGATAAAGCTAAGATAAGATTTCGGTGTTACATGTGAGGACCTACGGAACCTTTGAAAATATTCTGCTGACACTTTCGATACTACATCTTGGATGGTACCCAAAACTGTAACAAGTTCTTTTTTTACTTCTTTGGTACATTCTATTTCGAAATCAGCCAGAAAATGGTCTGCAACTGAGACAAGTGCATCTTTTGGCCAAGGTTGGAACCAGTCGATTGTGCAGCCAGATATAAGTGCTGGAAAACGCATAGCTCTGTACCTAAAAGCTTCACTGACCTGTATTCGAAATAAAACAAATATTTATGTAGTAAAATTGTCTAATTGTTACATTTTAAAATATATTTACTTACCGGGGAAAAACACAAAACTACATGAAGATTCTGACATGTTCTGTTGAGAAAATACTCCATTACTAATTCGTTTGTTAACGTTCGTTTCTGGTTCTCGCGTTTCATTATAGGAGTCAGCTCTGAAATAATTTCTTGTTGCTCGTCTTTAGTAAATAGATTCGAAATCACTCCTGATGATAAAATATTATTAAGATATTCCAAGAAACCTTCTTCTTTAATATCCAAGTCAGTAAAAATAAATGTAGTTCCTTTGCCTTGCACTCCACACGATCTATATAATAACTTTAAATCTTCCAGGAAATTTCCCACGTTATAAGACCGTGTTAATGCTATTTGAAATGAACGGTACCCCGCAATAAATGTTGACAATTTAGTAAGAGACTGTTTTCCAGACCCCCCAACACCAACAAGCATAACGTTACCTCGCGGATGCCGAATAACTCGGGATATTTTTACCAAGTGAAGCATAGCATCCGGGAAAAATACAAGATCCATTCCAGAACCTCGGACCATTTCATTAAATTGTGATAAAAACATGTCCAGGCGGTCTCGCAATTCACTATAATCAAAAACAGGTTCATAAACTTTTGGCAACTCCATGTCGGCATCTTCGCCCTCTTCACCCGTTGGTTCTGGTGCATCCCTGTTGTAAAAAAAAATATTTGCATATATCGAATATATTACTATTTTATAGATAATGAATAAAGCAAAATACAATATATACCTCATAAAGTCTACGAAAACTGGATCCTTCTCCATCATTTTTTTATACTCTACTCCTAAAATCTGTTCTGCAATATCATACAATGCCTTATTAAACCAATCCTTATCAGACTGGTGAGTAAACCGATCAGAAAAGACTCTCGAACATTCATGTTTCCACAACAACATCAAGCATTTTTCGGATTCGATCACAGTTGGCAGTGTTCCAATCATGCCTTGCCACACTCTAGATAAATCTCTTAAAGAAAAAACATAATGAAATTTGGCTGGAGTAGGTAATAAATTTACTCGTGTTCTCATCCACAATTCTCTAGTCAAAGGTATAACTCTTTTAATTAGCGACCTAACTTCAACAGTAAAACCGCGCTTCGCATTGTAGTGACCCTCACCGATTACTTTAAAAATCTTATCTATTGAATCGTTATTAGGGAGAGGACAGTTAAATATTGAAAATTGGCGTTTAAGTCTAGCTGGGATATCATTTCTTCCTCCACCTGAAATGTAATTATTATACATGTTACGGAATAATCCCCTTTAAGTACTTACATCAAACAATTTCCGGTAATTACAATAAGAGTGTAAAATAGTTACCTGGTTGACCCATTGCACCGAGAAACTGAATGTCTATAATAGTAGTGAAGTCTCCTGGTTTTTCCAAACTGTAAAAACCACTCATACTCATAGTTTGCCTTACAATTTCATTTGTAATCTGATCGCCCCATTCATTTATTTGTGGTAAATTTATGTCATCTATAAAGACTAACATTTTCTTTCCACCTGGAGGCCCAAAAGTCATTCCACTGCGTTTTTCTACATAACTTTCTATAGTTTTTTGAAATTGATATGGGCTCGTAGCAGACGAAAAATTGAACGAACGTGCCATAAATTGTTCTGGATTGGCATTCTTCATGTACGCTTTCATCATAACTGTTTTGGCCGAGCCTTGTTCTCCTAGTAACAATACTGCTTTCCCTTGTTTAGCGATACAGTGTATGAGGTAGTTAATGCGTACATTGTCAACAATGGGAACTAGAATATTTGAATAATCTGGTGTGGCTGTATCAGGATACATGTAGTTAGTCATTAAATCATCCCATAGTTCCCATTTGCCAGGATGTTTGACGTAAAAGTCAAATAATATACTAGGTTTGTTTGTAGGATGTTTAGGCAATTCTAATATTTGGGCAAAGTTTGTTTTTATATATTTGTCGTACCTCACACGATCACCGGTTTCCAATAATGAACCAAAGCCCCAAACCAAAGAAAATACATAAATTTTATGTAAGTGCTCGTGAGTGAATAATATAATTTCTTCTGCTTTTTCTTTTTCTTCATCATCGTCCATGTCACCATTTACAGATTTGCTTGCAGAAGATTCCTCTACTTCTACTATTTGTGGCGGGACTAAACCTTCTAATAAATTAAGCATTTGAAATACTATATTGCTTTGTAGTACTTTCATGCTAAATACAAGATTCTGTGTACACCAAGTATAAACATTTAAAAATGTTTGCTCGAATAGTGCACTAAATACTTCAACCTCCCTTGGTGAACGAGTTTTGAGCCATGCACTTAATACTGAAACATGTATATATATTTTTTTGAGATCTTAATTATATAAATTATTAATAAAAATTGATTCAGTGACAACTTCTGTTACCTGGTTCCCAATCTAATCCCGAAGAGCTCATATATACCATTCCATTTCTAGATACGGTTGCCGGAGATGCATTGTCAATATTTTCTGGTTCGAAAATAATTTTTGAAGTAGGTGACATAGTTAATCGGTCTCCATTAGCTAGAGTGAGTGTTTTATTATCATCAAGTACTGAGTTTAAATTTTCAATCCAGATACTGTCCACAGGTCCATCTAAGACTAGCCAAATATGTTCGCCTGTCTTTATTTTAAGAGTTTTTCTCCACAGTGCTGAGAATATACCGTCTGTCCAGTCGTTAGTAGCTACATCAAGTCGTCCAAACATCTGGGCTGCCGTAATAGCTTTTGGATTCATTCTCATTTCTCTGTAACGATTAATTTTAAATATGTACACTTTGTATAATGTAATCGTTATATGTATAATGATTACAGTATAGTAGACCCACGTATTGTCATTTTCGTACATCGTCGCTGTGATAACTATATGTAGCAATGATCGTACTAAAATTATCACACCTAGCATGACCCACAATCATGTGACTAATGGAATCATTTAACAAGAACGTGTTAGTGTCAAAATACGGAAAGATGCCGACTCCTATTGTTTATATTACAAATCAACTTTAAATTATTTTGATTGTTGAAAACTTCCAGCAAACAAGAATAGTGCGATTGGCTAATGTTATTGCAAGATTCTTTATCATCTTTCCAGCAGTCGATGTGTGCGAGTGACAGCTTTAATTTTATGTAAAATAGGATGGCCTATTTTGCTCATATATATGGATATATACCTATGGGGTTCCTCTATTTCTGATAACGCGTTCATCAAGGTGTGTATACAAGTTGTTTTTCCAGCACCCGGAGGGCCGAGCGTCATTATACCATGACGTACTCTTTGAGTTTCATATAACTGCAAGTGTGTAATATTTTTTCAATTATTAAATAATACTTTTCTTTTATATACATTATTGCTTTACATAATAATTCTAATAATTATGTTATAAATCATAATAATTATGGCAAGAAAGGATACATGATAAGAATAATAATTTTATTTCTTCAATATGATTTCCGTCAGTATTCCCTGGGTAAACAAAGGAATGTAGTACGCTTCCACGATCCACCCGACAAATTCTACGTTCACCCATGGAATAGGGGGTGACCTTGTTGTTATATACCGGAAATAAATCCAGTTTCTGAGCTACTACTAGAAATTGTAACACCGAAAAATTCGACAGTACTGGATCCGTGAATCGAATTCAAGAAGTCTAGATCTACAGTCGCGCTTGTAACCACTTGACTTACCGGGCATTCAAAATTCTACATAATCATACCTGTATAATTTTCAACACCCATGCTGGGTGATATATCAAATCATTTTGGTCCACTTGTTTTCTGATTGCCTCCTCTAATTCATTATACGTGGTCTTTTCTAGCGCCTGATTTGGGAACAGATCTGCTACAAGTGATATGAAGAGAGGCTCGTCTTCATCAATTAATTTTGACAAATTCATATCTCTTAGAACTCTCATGACTATTGTACTCTCGTTGTCCTTTGAGTTGATTCGTTTAACGGCCCCTAAAGTTCGGAGCACAGAAAGAATATTTCTTAAACCAAAATCGTAATGGACCTGGAAATTTACAAACAAATTTCAAATTACAATATAGATTATTTCGTCTTCAATAATAAATCAAATTTACTCAACTCTACAGCATAATTTTTGTGGAAGAAATTTAACTCGTTATCTAATAATGGAATTATTTGTATAATGCCTTATATAAATTACCTGTTTGGTAAGTTGTTCTTCACAAAGTTTATATAGTGTATAAAACTTTCTTGCTAGAGTTATATTTTCGAGAAAGCCGCAAGAGGCTAACTTTACTCTTATAATAATTTGCCTATCCGGTACCATCATCGCTACAGTGCGAAATTGTATTTTCAAATTCTCTGGCAGTTCCTTGCGGCCCGCGTAACCTGGATTCTAATATAAATATTACAATCTATGTTAGATAAAATCTTTATTATTGTTTAAATGTATTCTTCCTTGTTCTCTTGTAGTATTGAAGCACCAAAACATATTTTTAGTGTTAAGGTAAATGGTCTTAGTAGAATCACACAATATAAGTAAATCTAGGGTTTAAGAACGATCTTGCCAAATAGTAATTTAGATTGTGTTAAATATTACATTTTTTCATAGGCATAAATAACAATTTTTAAATCTAAATTTGTCATCAGAAGTTGAAGATGTTACGGATAATATATCCGTCTACAAACATAGGTACAGACTAAAATATCTGTACTTATGTGTGTAATGTATCCTTCACAGTTTCAGTATCCACAGAGAGTTCATGTACCCATTGAATACAGTACTGTACATTTTTAAAATGTGAATACCTTACCATAGTTATGAAAATCCCAAATTCAGGGCACATCTCCGACAAGTCACCGTCGGTGAACAGGAAAGTTTTCTTCTTCTCCTTCTTGGCTGCGAGCACAACCGCTACTTGCTGTGCGGCTACTGACAGAACGGGCAACTCAATTCGATTGAACTCGTCGAAGCAGCCCCAAGAACCGGATTGTGCAAGCCCTTTATAAATTCGTCCTAAACCTCTGTTTATAGAAAACATATACATATTATCCTCATACTGTCACTACTAAATCGACGTTTTAATATCACCACATGGCAGACCAAATGCTCTTCAATAGGTATAAAGTTTTAAATTCTCCTACCTTAAGTATTTTTTGACTTGGGTGTACGATATATAATGCAATTTTATTTCAAAACAAATAGATTTTTATAAAGTTCAAATAAAATTGCATCAAATCGTTTTGAGAAAAGATATGAGTTACAATAAAAAATATATATCAAAATATACCTATAC
The DNA here is from genome assembly GCA_018245615.1 of Mimoniades ocyalus. NCBI lineage: Eukaryota > Metazoa > Arthropoda > Insecta > Lepidoptera > Hesperiidae > Mimoniades > Mimoniades ocyalus. The sequence continues at coordinate 767 of DWDV01001871.1, read as the reverse complement.
GGCGGCAAAACATTTCATTATATCCATCTTACTATCTATTTTATGTTAACCAATTTAACATAGATTAAACCGATATTAGTTTACGTAATTAATGTTCGTTATTACCTATAATCCATTTGATCGGAGCAGTTAAAAACGACGACATATTTAGCAAGGGTTTTGCCCATGTCTTTCACAGTCTCTGTCTTTCCAGTACCAGCGGGTCCACACGGCGCGCCACCCATACTCATGGCCAACGCTTGAGCCAGTGTTATGTAGCACCTTGAAATTATATAAACTCATTGATATAAAAAATATTATAAGAATATCAAGAAAATTTACGCATATTCGTGTGTTACGTTGAGTACAAATTTTAAAACAATAGATCATCGACAAAAATCCCTATGTCCAACAGAGGACGCGGTGGATGATGATGAACGGTAAAAATATAACGTCACATCGTAATATCACGCCTGTAATCCCCGTATAAGTAGTCAGAGGAGTGTAGTACACTCCCACGTTTCACCAGTTAGGTACACTTTATAGTGAGCCTATTGCCATACACCGGGCGTATCTCCAGACTCCGAGCCACAGCTAGAAATCTAAATTAGAAAAATCCAGTAGTGCACGACACGGGATTTGAACCGAGGACCTCGCAATCAGTAGTCGCACTTGCAACCAACACGACCAACGAGGCAGTCACGATTATAAAAATATTGTAAGATAATATTGACTGCTTCGTTGGTCGTTTTGTGTTCAAGTGCGACTGTCGATCGGGAGGGCCTTGG